>JACJUY010005808.1:32823-52816 GCA_014220935.1 Platorchestia sp. MABIK
GGAGGCAGGGGAGTTCGGAGGCAGGGGAGTTCGGAGGCAGGGGAGTTCGGAGGCAGGGGAGTTCGGAGGCAGGGGAGTTCGGAGGCAGGGGAGTTCGGAGGCAAAGAAGTTCGGGGAAATGGGAATTCCGGATTAGGACCAAACAACGGTAGGGGACCCAGGGGATAGGGAAAAAGGACAATATGGACGGCTGGAAGTGGGGAATTAGCGAAGATCAGGAGGTTCACGACATTTCAGTGGACGAAAAACGAGGGTCCTCAACACAAAAGACATTTGTTTAACACTGCGAAGAAGATAATGTAAATTCTCATGAGCTGGATGAAAATAATGGAAATCATGCTTAATAACGTAGCAATCCCACAAAAATTCCAATGAATTCCTTTGATGAGAGGCACAGGCTATCGCAAAAAATCTGAGAGCTAGTTCAAATAAAGCTAGCTTACAGGATGATGTCCGGATTTCAACGAAGCAAAGAGGTTAGTTAGATCATAAAATGATTAGTTTTGTTAATGTGCTCTTAAAAGAGAAATGTGGATGGCTCCATTTAGATTAAAATTATGGAAATAGGGATTTGATGCATGTTTCCACGCAAAATTCCTTGCCACAGAAAGGGCAAGACTGAATGAAACAAAAAAAGTGTAAGAGGAAAGTGATTGGTGCCAGAAGAGAGGACATCATTGAATCCAAAAAAGATTGTCCGCTGCAAAAAAATTTAACTGTTCTATTTCTACAAAAGGAAGGCCTACCTAACCTCCACTTCAGGACCCCACATCTTTCTCATCGGAGTACGTTTTCCCGCAGATAGAATTGCCTTGTCCTCCTGAAGGGAACGAAACAGCATGGGTTATTGTACACAGCCAACTGCAAGAGAACCGTTATGCATTGTGTAATCGCAGACGAAAATTCAAGGACTAAACGGTAAGAGTATGTTTTTGATTAAGAACATCGTTATAACGAGAAATTAATAGAATTTTGATATTTTACTTTCATGTTTCAAGTCGAGGCCGACACCTCTACTTTGTACCAGGCTTACGGAGTCGGGAGAATAAATTTGCTACTCCGACTCCATCTTTTAATATATATATATATATATATATATATAAATATATATAGTTAATATATATATATATATATATTATTATATATATATGTAATAAAGATGTATATCTCAGGAATTTACTGCAGTTTTATTTTCAAAAATCCGTTCATTGTATCAAAAGTTATTAAAGATATTTTCGGGCCCTGTATTTAAAAAACACCCTTTTTATATTTGATACAGACACGTACCCTCTGAGTAGGCAGGATAGGCAGTGACTATCCTGAGAAGTATAGATCAGCATCAACAATTTATTTGTACGACAAAGTTTCAAAGTATGTACCCAATCCAACTAAATTATTATAGTTGATTCAATTATGATGTTCGAAATACCAAATACAGGGTGGCGCATAAATAACGCACCCTTATTTATTACCGCAATATACGTACACTGGGTCTCTGTAGACAAGATGCGACATGTAAATAAACTTTAAGAGTTCCTCTATCGTTCACAATTAACCCTATAGTAATTTTTTTCATAGTTTATTTATTATTAATTTTTCAAAAGGGTGCGTTACTTATGCGCTACCCTGTATTTTGATATATTTGTAGCTAAGGTAGGCACGATTTGCACTGCTTTTTATTCTCTGTATCTACACTACGCATAGTAACAATGCAGTACAGGTGCCACATCATTGCTCACCTATAAAGCAAAAGTCGTTCTGCTTTCGTATCAGCGGCCTGACGTTTCAGGTACGTTTTGTATACGAATAAAAGCAACTTTTAGCTTCTCTGTATGTAATATGTACCATTTATATTTCCTTAACTTTTTACATGTATATGATACTTTTTTATTCTAAAAAACGCCCATTTGCAATTTATTTTTCGTTTTTGGTGCAATTTAGAACGTTTTCAGCAAGGAATTTCGTACGATCGCTCAAAGTACAACAACCATTGCAGCTAAGGCAGTGCATTGCTCTCAGTTACAACATGTGCATGACTAAGTGAGATCTTTACTAGTGTTGTGTTATTATTTTTCTGCTGCTCGTTTACACTGAAGTTTTAATTTTTTCTTATGCAGTATTCCACCATCGTTATTGATCATCTTAAAATGTTTCCAAATGTTCCTTACCGAGCAGTAAATATTTATGTAATGCCAAGAAGCAGATGCTATTGCAGTTTTTAAATTGTAAAAACATAACTATGAATATCTTCAAATTAGCGCATGCGCACTTAAAAACTAAGAAGTGATCAGAAGAAACAAAATAAAACATGATAATGATGTAGTGAAAACAACAGAATTCTGAAAGAACCAAACAACATTCAAGGTATAACATAAGAAATGTGCCAAAAATTTTCATTAGTAATACATGTTAACTTGACCTAAAAACTTGGAAGTGAACAAAACAAAGAGATCAATATGAAATATTAAAGTACTACATATTGCCGGGAAAATCAACTAATATTCTCGTCATTAACACTAAAAAAAAGCACATTAAATTTCCGTTATCAATAGTGATAACATAACTTGAAAACTAGAAGCCTTTAGGTATCAGAACATTAGGATTAAGTTTTGGTAAAGACTAGTCATTGATATCTAGTCATTATGGGTTCGCAATACGAAACCCACAATGACTAAATATTAATGATAGTATCAAATAATAGGAGGTACAGATACGCTGTTTTGTACTTTGAATAAATCAACAACAAAATTGCATTCATTTTAGCTTTTTAGCAACGTATTTGAACTCTGTTTTGTTTACATTCGGTTTGAAAATTGGAGTCGAAGACACCAGAAAATGGGGATTCCAACCTCAACTCCACCACATTCGAAATAACGACTCCGACTCCACCCTAAAACACACGACTCCGAAGACTCCGATTCTCGACTCCGAATCCGACTTGGCAACCCTGCATTGTATCAATGTGTCGCCGCCTTGAATGTGCAGTTGCGGCTCATAGCTACGTGAGCATCAGATGCTTCTTCTATTTTGAGCGAAACTTGTGAATATTCACCAGCAGTTTTGGTCGTATACTGCATGATGCATTTTAGGTATATTTTCATGGGTGCACATTGTTTCTGTGAACGTTTTCTAATAAAAGTTTTTCACAACTCACAATATTTCAATAACAACCAGTTTGTTAACGAAAGTGTAAGCTTTACATGAATTGAAATAAAAGTTTTTGTGCTTTACTAGTGCGGGAGCAGATCAAATTTCTGAGGTAATAAAACGCTTAGCTTATCCAGCAATGGGCAGGCTCTCTTATGCGGTATTTCTATAAAAAAACGCTCAAATGATTCTGTTTTTGTGTTTGTGTGTGTGTGTGTGAGAATGAAAATGTGCTGTTCAAATGACCTTCCTAATTATTGTTGTGCCTGTAGTTCAACGGAAATACGCGGTGAAATTTGTGTTTTTGCGAGTAAATTATCGCAGATGTCATAAGTCACCAAATTTCTGCGCGGCAACGTATTTAGCAACTAGCCAACAACAGCAGCGAACAACTACCAACAGCTATCAGTAAGTAACACACCAACAACTATCTATCAGTAATATACCAACAACTATCAGTAACACACCAACAACCATCAGTAACACACCAACAACCATCAGTAACACACCAACAACCATCAGTAACACACCAACAACCATCAGTAACACACCAAAAACTATCAGTAACACACCAAAAACTATCAGTAACACACCAACAACTATCAGTAACACACCAACAACTATCAGTAACACACCAAAAACTATCAGTAACACACCAACAACTATCTATCAGTAATATACCAACAACTTTCAGGAACACACCAACAACTATCTATCAGTAATATACCAACAACTATCAGTAACACACCAACAACTATCAGCAACACATCAACAACTATCAGCAACACACCAACAACTATCAGCAACACACCAACAACTATCAGCAACACACCAACAACTATCAGCAACACACCAACAACTATCAGCAACACACCAACAACTATCAGCAACACACCAACAACTATCAGTAACACACCAAAAACTATCAGTAGCACACCAACAACTATCAGTAACACACCAACAACTATCAGTAACACAAATCCGAGATCTAAAGGCTCTCATCCCACCTTGTTATGTACGAGACACGTTCGACCGTCGTGGCGGTGCCTGTCTGATGTGCGTAGGCATCAGCTTTGAATTTGAAACAAGCCTGACTGGTGAAATTGTGAAAGCCATATCGTGCGGCACGCTGGCGAGCCCCTTAGTGAAGCTGTTACAGAGAAATCACAAGTAGATCTGCTCACTGTGTGTGTTAACATCACCAACTCCCGGTAAAAAATCGGCTTGTTACAATTTCTTTGGTATTAAACTGGGAAGGAAGCACGGCCATGATGGCAAACAGTAATTTAGAGACTTGTAATCGTTTCAATAATTTGTGGCGTACTGCCCCAGTGTTTGAAAAAGTATCCGTCTCGCGTGAAAGGAATTATCAATCTTACAGATATTACACAGTGAATAATATCATTACTCACTTATATCCCCTTCTGTCTTTTACCTTTGCGAGAGTGCTATATGCTTTTGTTTTGACTCCGCACTATTTGGTAGGAGTTATATTCAAACTGTCAACTCAAAATTGAAAAATGAGACCAGGTAAAATAGAGTGTAGAGTTAGGTCCTGTGGTCCAACTCGCATTTCAACTAGACTTTTCAGACGTTTCATTGGAGAAAATCTAGCCAAGAATGTTAACTAGTCACTGCAACGAAAACTAATGAAACACGATGATAGTTTACTTTCAGTCGAATTCTCAATTTTAACTGAAATGTACATCAAATTAGTTCAACGCTGTTTCGTTTCATTTCGGTAAATCTAAGGTTAACTCGAGTAAATGAATGTATGTATGCCCTACTAGAAAGCTTCCAAATCTTTTTCGCATTAAAGCTCGGCAGGTGTTTTTGAACAGTTATTGCTTTATTGAGCGAGCTACATATTAGATTAGATTATATGTTAGTTTACGCCTTCCAACCCCTAATAAAAGCGTCCCGAAGAGAGGAAGGAAGAAGGCACCATTTAGTACGGAGATAAGGTAACACTGAATCTATGCAGAAGGCGCATAGAAACACAGTAAGTTGAGGAAAGATTTTTATGAAACAAGATATAAGTTGAAGAAGAATGTAGTGGGTGCTGGAAACAGATCAGCAGTGAACCGATAAAAGGCGGTCCACAACATTACAAAAACTATTTTATTTCAACAAAAAGAACGGCTACCTAACTCTCAGGTCGGGCCCTCACACATTTTCCCGCTGGGAATGCTAGTTTCCATAGATACGATAGTTGTATCCCCCTTTAGGGGATGAGGGAGATTTTTCGTGGCAATAGCACTTCCTATACTTGCAGAAAGATTTCAAAGAAAATGCGCAACAATTCAGTTGTATCATCAATTTCATCATAATTTCACATTGCTTATTACTGTTTGTAAAATGTCATGGTTAAATGGACTTGAATAAACAAGCGTTATTACATTAGATTACATTATAAGTTGGTTCACTCCTCCCACAGCAAAGGTGCTCTTTGGAAAGAGAGGAGGAAACCACCATTTACTCTATAGTTAAGGAATCGGGGAAACTAGACACAAGGTGTATTCCCTCAGAAGATCAAATCCCCTGCGTATAAAACCAGCAAGTTAGAAAGTTTATTTAACAAGAGAAAAAATTGAATAGAGGCTGAAGAGCTGAACTGCACCAGGGGAATGTAAACAAGGTGTACCTCCTTATCCTGCGCATAGAAACAGTATGATTGAACGGTTGATGAAACATGATGGAAGTTTAAGAAAAAACTACTAGGTACTGAAAAGAGTAAGGTACTTTTTAGTTCGGAGTTGAGGGAGCGGAAAATCTTTACTCAAGATGTGTCCCCACACTAGATCGCGTGGGCATAAACACAGTGGCATGAAAGAAAATTGTGAAACAAGATAAAAGTTGAAGAAAAAATTATTTGAGGCAAAAAAAACAGGACAACAGTGAGCCGAAAAAAAGATGGCCCGCAAAAATCTATTATGTTTTAACTACACGAAGGCTTATTTATCTTTCATCTTGGACCTCATCTCTTCCCCTAGGAGCGCTGATTCGCTTCGCTACGATAGTTGAATTCCCCTATTGGGGACAAAGCGTTATTCATTCCATTAGTAGACAGTGCCATTGAAGATCTTGACGTGAAATTGACCAACGAGATGAAAGGTCACCGAAGTAAAGTTATTGAATATTACAACATTTTTCAGTAGAACTTAGAGATAATTGGCCATGTCAGATGCTAAGATCAATACAGGTCACCTCGGATGTAGAGCAAATGAATCTCAAAAGAACGAAATATTTCTGACAATTTCTTTCATTGAAATGAATCTACGATAATATTTCGGCGAAGGAGATATGTAAATGCGAAGATTTTAACGCAAATATTAATAAACGCAATAAATATCTCCACAGAACTATATTTTTTGGCTATGGTTTCTATAAAATGTGAGCCAACGAAATTTTTCGCTATTAGGAAAAGATTACAAATACATTGCAACAATTGCTATATTTTAAAATATATCTTGAACATGCGACCGAAAAAATAATCATGGCTGTCTCTGTCACCAAGATACGTTACTAAATGACATTAAGGTAACAAAAGTTAAGAAGCGAAAGAAATTCAAAAATTATCATTTGATTTACATTTCACAAATCATAATCGTGCAATTGACTTGCATTGTTTCTACAATGAACTTTCATGTAAAAGTTCCTTTAGCTTGTAGCCTCCGTAACCAACTTTACCAAGTCAGAACCTTTACACAGCGTCAGAGCGGCGGCAATTCGCCGGATCCTTTGGCGAGGGCATTCAAATAATGCAAATATTTAGAAGCCTCCCTCTCAATTGGCGTTGCTGCTGCTTGCAGCAAAAAGCGTTCGTTAAAACGCCGGTGAAGACGAAAACATTGCTGAATATTTCCGTTCACATTCCGAAGGCTGTACTAACAGTGGTAAAGTCTACGTGAATTACAAATTGCTGCTTGTTTATATCAAAAGCTCTGCGCAAATGGACTGCCTCGCGAGCTCGTATCAAGTACAAGCACGCCTCAGTTCTGTAATTTAAATGCTCTGAGTTGAGAAAAAAGAGTCGCTAAATACTTCAATTTGCGAGGGCCTGCAAGGCAGCATGCCTGAATATGCCGGAAGCGAAGCTCCTCAGTTCGCAGAGGTGGATGTGCGGGAAATAACTTCTTCAAGCTTTCGGGCGGACTTGCTCCCATGAGTGGCAGTTTTGAAGGTAGACTTAGGAAGTAAATTAACCCATCTCATTAAAATTAAGGGACGTAAATTTATTCCATAACACACGCCTTCACGTTAGTCTATGGCAAGCCGAGTTTCAACAGCTTTCTCCATTTTTGATCTCTTCGTTATCTCACAACGCCCTTTCTAACTAGTAGTACTACAGTCGTCATTTAATACCATAATTATTTTCTATGATTTTTAATTAACGATCTACTGTTGATTTGTGGTATGCCATTAAGGTTCTGCCAATTCATGAAGAAGTATCAGAGATGCGTGTGTTACCGAGTCCAATCTTGAACAGCAGTTGGCCATCAGTAAATTATACAGCTTATAAAAGGAAAATATTTGAACAAGAAAAGAAACCTCCTTCAACAGCGTTCTGTATGAGTGACACTACATTATTGCATGCGAAGAAACTAATATGAACTGAACTTTCATTACACATTCCTCGACATTGAAACTGCTCTATGCTTCCCACAGCACATTTGAGTTCCCTTCTAACACAGTCGTTCATCATAAATGTAGCTTAGCTGGTATTGTTCAAGTAACACTTTCTAACCAATAACTTTATCTACTTATACCGATAGTTCGTTAAATTCAGTGCCGTTTATACATTTGCATGGAGAACAAAGGAAATTTTCAATAATACGTAGGAATTCCAACAAAAACCATCCCGCTTTTACCTTTAATACAAAAAAATAAAAGAAACTCACAAAGGCCAGTTCATTTCAAGATGACCTAAGGCTGAATAATATTTTTTCATTTAAATTTGTCGTTAGAAGCAGCTTCCGTTCGTTTGAAAGGCACTTTTTGGCGAGTTTCTCAGCGCATATAGGAAGAAGAAGTACTACCACAATAACACCATACATCTGAGAAACGCTCGTTTCATGAGGCTCCCAACAATCTCTTCCATCTTGTGGAACAAGCACGAGTGACCCTCCGAGTTCATGTACAAAGGACTGCTGAGAATTCATTAGGCAAATGGAGTCGGTCAAAGGAAGTGCTTTAATTACTTGGCTTTGGAAGCAGTACTAAAAAACGACGCCACAGGGGCTTGCTCGTCGCTGGGTGGGGGAACGAAAATCCAGCAATACGCTCTAGTAAAACAAAGGCGCTGACGTTGAAGAACGTGTTCATTTCACTAACATCAGTGCGGTACAACTTTTACAATTCCAGCGAGTGCAAAGAATTTTTTCGAGGATTTTCAATTGCTATAAAATCTCCCGAGCGAATAAAATTTCAAATTCGTGATAGCCTCTCTCTGAAGACGGATGATGACACAAAGCTAGTATTTTCCGTGCATTGATCGGACGCTGCAACTCCTTCAAACTTGTTTTCGATGCATGACTTTTGAAATTGATATTCTGGGTCACTGGTTTGGTTGGCACAGCTCGCGACGCTGGCAAAAAGCATAGGCATCTCGATGGAACAAAATGTACGTAAGATTAGAAGATGAAGGTAAGAACGCACGACGTCGCACATGCAAAAGGTCGGTTGTGCGCTACTCCAGCCTCTTGTATTAAGAGAAGTAGAGAATGGAAAGATCATGTCGCTGAATTACTAGTCAATAAGCCCCCAAAACTTATTTAAATGTACTTTGTTCCCAGTTTTGTAATTCAAAATTTAGTGTTATTTTGCGCATGGCATTACAAAATTTGTCTTTTGTTTGGAAGATGAAAATAATAATTGCCAAATTTTTTACAGATATTTGTTTAATCCGTGCGGCCACTGTCAGGGATAAAAAAAAACTCCAAGGCTGTTGCATTTCTACACGATGATTGGCACTTTGTTGAACAAACTTTAATATAAGGTTTGGACAGTTGAAATAAAAACTTTTTACTCAATCACCGTTTGCTTAAAAATGCTTCGTTAAAATGTTACAAGGACTTGAAATTTGAAACGCATAGGAGAAAAATTAACTCTTAGAATGACAGGGAAATGAAATGTAGAAGTTAGGAAAACTTTTTTTTTATGTACATAAGAAACAGAATAACAACCTTAAATTATAACCACAAAAAAGTTTCTTAAATAAAGTTAGGTATATACAAATGATGTCAACATGACGCCCATTTACGGACGATGTAGGCGTTAAAACGCCGCTGCAATGATTGCCAGACGCGATCGAAGACACCAGGAGTTTCACGTATTCTTGCCAAGGCTTCAATAATCCTAATGATGAGATGGCTTCGGAATGAATCGAAGTTTTGTACACCAAACTCTTCAAATGACTCCAGAAGTAGAAATTTAGAGGTGTAATATCAGGAGAGCTTGGTGACCATGTGATTGGGCCGTCACGGCCAATCCAGCGGTTTGGAAATCGAGTATCGAATAACTGCTTAACAGCAAGCGTGAAGTGTGTAAGAGCACCATCGTGTTGGAACCACATTCCTCTGATGTCGGCTACAGGAACATTTTCAACTCAACATTCAACAACTCAGGCAATATTTCACAGGGAAAAATCTAATAATTGCGTCAATTCACTGTTTCCGCCATTATGTAAAGCCCACGCAGTTAGATGGCTGTCAAGAATGCCCACCAACATTTACGGAGAATATAACCTGATACCTCGTCGTGTAACATGTGAAAGAACTGCAGACGACAAGTGTAAATTATGAACTTCAATTATTCCTTCTCGCGTGAATTGTGTTTCGTCATATAAGACTTTTGATCGAAACCAAAGATTTTTTATTGTTTTGTGTAGAAACAAACGCGCAAATTGAACACGAAATGGGAATCTTCATCGTTAAATTCCTACACACGCTGAACATGAAATAGATGTTGTCCGTTATCGTGTAGCACTCCCCACACTGTAGGTTGACTTACATGTAATATGTGTGCAGTAAAAATAGTACCTGTGTTCGGATTATTTGGAAAATATTCAACATTTCTCCCCACATTTGCGGATCTCATCAACGACCTCCTCCTTCAGAATGTGCTCTGCGAAATGCTCCGTCTTCACACAATCTCCGCTGTGTGGCTACGAAGGTAAAATGCGATGAATGTTGAGATAGATTACTGCGTAAATTACAACTTCTCAAGAATTACCATTTGCTGCATCGTAAGCTAGGTGCCTATCTGACAATTAAGCATGGGAGACTTGCTTCATTGTCTTTAATATCTGAAAATTTAATGACGAATGAGTGATGAAATGTTCAACTTAAACAAACAAATATCAATCTTTGACGAAATGAAACACTAAGAAAATCGGATAAAAATTTCAAGTCTTTGCAACACTGACCGAGCATTGGCGCCCACACGGTCATTTGATATAAGTGTTTATTTCCACAGGCACAACCTTATGTTCAAATTTTGTCAAGAAAGCGTCGGTCACCATGTATGGCTTACCTTTACACAAGTAGCGGAAACTGACCACTGAACCCACGAGCGTCCTGTTCTCAGGAGCTCTACAGTGATAAGATTAGTTTATGTTCTATACAACATTCGGAAGATTAATCAGTGTCGGAAGAGGGGATTGTAGTTTCTCATTAATGAATGAAACCGAAAAAAAGTATGCGCGTAAATATGATCGGCGCGCAAACGTAAATGATGATTCACGTTAAGAAACTGAACAGTAGAAGTGAGATGGATGATTTTTACTACAATTAGAAATCCATTGACAAAATAAGGATGTAGTTTCTACCTCAGAAGAGGCCAAAAATTTAACCAGCAGAAAATCAATTCTTGATGGGTCCAAGAATTTAAGAATAAAGTAAGTAAACAAGACCTAAACCATGACATGCGTGCGATAAAACTCGACAAGAAAACACGCCATCAGGCTCACGATAGTGGAAATCATTGAGGAAATAGTTTTTGCTGTATAAATTATCATGGTAATACACGGTAATCTGAAATCCACTTGATTGTGATCTTGATTGTGCTCTTGATTGTGAAGTGATTGTGTTGGATTTCCGTAGTAGCTGAGAGCATACGTAATGGATTACTAAAGTTTACAGGTTACGATAAGCCCCCTAATTACAACAAAGGTGTCCCGAAGAGGGGAAAAAGAAAGGCGCCTTTTAGGAAACGGTTAAAAGAGTTCCTACTCAATGTTAGTTCCTACTCATTATCCCAGGCGCATAGAAATGGCAAGTTATGAAGAAAGCTTACGAAATAAAATAACAGTTAAAGAAGGAAGTGAAAGGTGATAAAAAACAAGGCAGCAGTGAGTTAAAGAAAGATGTCTTCACCAAAACAAAACGAAAAAGCCATTCTATTTCAACCATAAAATTTCTTACCTAGCCCTCATCCCGGGACCTCCCATTTGCAATTCTCGGTATTGAGTCGTGTCTAGAGTATACATGTAATATCAGCCATGTATTGTATCGGTATACCCACTTATTGTTATTCTCCAATTAAGCATAGACAGACGTATTGTTTGGAGGGAACGTATCCCATTGTTCGTTTGTCAAGTAATTGTAACATATGAGGCGAAATAATTACATTCAATGTTTTAATGAGAAAATACTACTTGGAGAAAAAATTATAATGGACTTGCATGGGCCAACAGCAGGGAATCGGGAAAAATTGGACTCGTATACTGCTTCTAATTTTGATAAGAGCAGCGGCGTCTTACGGTCGCCGTGTCTGCCTTCTAAATACATTCTGAATGTAATTACAATGGCTTCGAAACCATGGCGTAAAAGGGGGGAATAAATTGTTAGTTCATTGAGCAGCAGAATCTCTATACCAAATCTAAAATCCAAGCCGTCTTTCGGCCGTTTCAAGTCCGAGGTGGGCAATGCCGTGGGCAGTCTCAGATAAAAATTTTTGGTTGCCGTACGCGCTTTTCCCTAGTTAGAAACTGACGAAAACCTGCCAAATTCTCTTTAAATTCTATTGAAACAGATCGATAACTACTACATTCCGTGGCACTTCGCTGCCTCCTGCGGCTCCGTATCGACCTTTCCCGAATATATACTGGCCTCACGCGGCTCAGAGCCGATCTTAGCCGAATTGACGTCGACCTTCCGCGGCTTCACGCCGATCTTAGCTGAATTGACGTCGACCTTCCGCGGCTTCACGCCGACCTTAGCCGAATTAATATGGGCACCCACGACTCTATACCGACCTTGAGTGACTACATACCAGGCTCCTTCTGCTCCATAACTGCGATAAATTTTATGTACACTTTCCATGTTTTCTGTTGTATTATTTAGATACACAATTATATTCATTGACATTTATATCCCCAAAGCTCGTCCTCCCGATATAATAGTTACTGCAGACTGAAAAGATACAAAATGCGTGGTTCGCAGTTTCATCTTATTTCCGTAACGACAATTGTGGTCAATTCCAGGCGAATTTGTCTTTTTTCGTTCGAACTGTTTAACTGATTGATATGATAACGCTCAAATATGTGCCATTACATTCGACATTTTATTTCGAAAAATAAACTGTTAGCAATATGTACAGTTCTTGGTAGAGGTAAGTTACGGGGTGTTGAGTCTCAGAATCTTCATGGAACTCAGAGGACCAAAGCTGGACTGCCAGCTCTGCATGGTGTACCATCGCAAACTGTGAATAGAATGAGAATAACTTCAACCCCTCACTCATTCACCTTTAGACAATGTACGGAGGGAACGTACCAAATTGTTCAACAAAAATTTGTAACGTACGAGGCGTTATTATTCCATTCCTTGTTTTAATGAACATATCTTAACTTGAGAATTATCAAGGACTTGCGTGAGTCAAATCAAGCACATCAGGAGAAATTGGACAGGTACACGGTTTCTAATTTTGAGAAGTGGAGCGGTTTCTTACGGTCGTGAGTCCACCTTCCAATCACCGCTGTTCTGCATTGCGCCTGCGGCCGCTTTGAAGAGTTTTCCGGGATGAATGAGAAATAGAACGATGTTGGTAACAGACAACAGCTGAACTAGAAAACTACAAGTAAACATCGATCAGCCGTCTGCATATGTGCTTACTTTTCAAGTAAATTAGATAATACTTCGTTTTAATGCATCTTTTTATAATAGAAATGGCGTAAATTAGTTGCTAGCTGTAAAGAGTTGATTAATTTATAATATTTTTTAGTGCTCATTCAGCGACCAATATTACTCAACTACATTCACATTTGAGTTTGACGTAACTCATCCCAGCTTGAAGAAATCAGTGAACATGATAAAATACACTTAATTTCAAACGCTTGATAAACTGGTGATATTTTCGATTGGATTTTCGTTTGGTCTTTGTTATGGGCCATCCTCGCCATGGCGCATTTTGCAGTGAGTTTCTTCGATACAAGAGCTTTCATCACGTAGCTGACTGTCCCAGTTAGAGCTCACTCCTGGAGTTTGAGGTACCTATTCAATCTGGAAACTAACATCATACACATTGAAGAACCGTCAGAAAAATAATGTGTGTGCGTACTCCTAGAAACTGAAATTTCGTCAATTTTTCACACATGTTACAACGTTAGAAAAAATATTTAATGCCTTGCACAGAATATACAGTCAAAAAACCATTGGTATGAGCTTGTCAAAATATGTAACCACTTCAGATAGTTTTGCTTTTCTTCGATTCCCTCACTGGTTTTGGAGAACGTAAGCTAAATCTTGTCACGATTTGAGCACAAAGTTGTAATTACTGCACTTTCTTCTCTGTACATCCACAGCACAACTCATCAACCTATGCACTGAAGTACTACAGGCTTTACAACACACTAGTTACCGACTTCCGTATGTACATAATAATCAAACTCATTTTCCTTTTGTAAATTTGCTTACGACCTCGAATTAAAATTGATCCAAAATTACCTGAACGAATAAACTATTCTCGACAAACTGGACTCTTAAGCCCTTCGCTTTCGCTGACGGAAGCTTGTCTCTCACTAACAGCCGTTGCCATTTCGAATTTGATCAACGCAGGCCGCACTTCTCGACCATACGCCGTTCTGCAGCATACGTGCCTCCTGTGGTGTGTTTACGTCAAAATTCCATACGGGAATGGACGAGAGCGAAAAAAACTCGCGTGCTCTGACCGTAAGCGGCCTTTCTTGACTATCAACGGCTGTAGTCGACATGGAAATTGAATGAAACTTTTTCTGGGAATGCTTCTCTTGCTTGCCTGCTCCGTTTTCCATGTTACCAATGGAGCCACTTTCACCTACTTCTGCTTCTAATGAAGCCGCTCGCTTCCCTCGAGTCGCCTAGAAGACAATCTGAATCGTCGAGAACACAAAAGACATTAGAGGACACAATCTAGTTAATCTCCCACAAAGCGAGGGACAAAATTCCTTTTAATTAGCTGATGACTTTTTGTGTCGTGTTATATTTTACTCAGAGCAGCGTCTCGTTGTTGAAAATTTGCGCAGCTACATGACTAAAATTTAAAAAAATACGTGCATGTTTAAGCAATTACCAATATTACTATTGCACACGTTTTTCATTTCTCTTTCAGTGTCGTAGCTCACGTAAATTAAATGTTCAGATATTTAGACGTATTTTACAGAAACATATCAACTCGATGAAACAATAAGTAATGAATGGTGTTTCATAAGTATCACCTAGTTCCAAAAATCTTCATTTCATTTAGAAAGGATACACTTTTAAAATTTCAAAAATTGAACTCCGAAAGGTGTCTCGTTGTGCGAAGACTCCAAAGAAAATACACTTTGCCAGGTTTCGCTCATTTCGACGAGCCTCAAACCAATCAATGCACATCTGCAGCTCATGCAGCAACTATTGCTTGCGACGACTTGATCTGTTAGTTACCTGCTGTTAGCTAGGTACATACGACATTACTAAATTCCAAATCTAAGTCTCAAGACTTCCTGCAATTCTATTATCTATGGGTAATGACATCACTCCGAAGTAAATTTGTATTGGTGAACTATTTTAAAAGAGACGCCGGTCGCTCTGCACCTCGAAACTTGATCCGTCCCTCAGCAGCTTCTGCTTGTTTTTCAGTTCGAGATGAGAGGCTCAAAGTTCGTATTTACTGCCGACGAAAAGTTTCCCTTAAACGGACCTTACTTCCGGCCCGCGTGGCTGCAAACTCCTGACCACGGGAGCTGGAAGGGCTCGTCTTTACTTTTTGTCCTCCAAATCACGAGGTTTTCAACTTTGCTTAAAGAGTCGTAACGTCTCCTGTTTTCTTGCGAAGGCTTCCAGCGAATGTTTTCTGTTTCCTTGCGAAGAATTTTCAGAAAGTAGAGTCCCAATAAATCTGATTTGCATTCGATTGAAAATAAAATGCACCTACGACAGATGCATGCGTCGTATTAGTTTTTCTACGCTCCTTCTTCAAAGCAACGAAGATACCCTTAAAATATATGAGATATATTTCATTCTCTTCCGTTGGAGAAGACTCATTACTTGGCGGGAAATTAATACTATGAAATCATAAATCAAGATAATCAAATTTTTCAGCAGTTAGAGGACGTTTGGTACAGTGTGCCCATGTCATTCGCAAACCACGAACGCCTCATGAACTGTACACAGCGTTGTGGCTGCAAAAAGGAAGAAACGCCCCAGCATCTACAACCCACGCACCTTCCTACGAACAACAACTTCATTTTTGTTCATCTTCAATTCGTTTATATTCTCCAAGCCGCCGCCAGGATGTGCGTTATTAGCTAGAAAACGCTTGTGACTGGCGCCTCGGACCTTCGCGGCCAACGTCATGGAGCAGGCGAGTGGCTGATGACCAAGGTTTCGTGACCGGCGTCGCTGTGGTCTCGTTCAGCTCTGTGACTGCCTCGCACCCGGCTATCTCCTGTCTCCTGAACTACAGAGTCAGCCCTGATAGGGGAGCCAGTGCCTCCGAGCGCAGGTCAACGCTACAGCGACCTGGCGACCTGTCGTCGGCCTTCTATTCTACCTCTGGCATTTGAACTTCAAGGGATCCTTAAGTGAAGGTGGGTTGTTGTCATGGTAGACCATGGTTGTGGTGATACGTGCATAGGTAGGTACATTTATCTTAACCTCCCTCACTAGCCTTCATGTGGCTGTAGATTTCCCGTGCTCGAGCTGTACCCAAGATTTAAGTCGTGACTTAATCAAATTACTTTAACTCTCTAGATTTATTCCAGGTATAGGGTGCACTGCCTAATCTGTTCACTCAGAAATCAAATACTTTTTTTTAACGAGATGTTAAAACTTTAATTTTGAAACGTAACTTTTAAAACTTTCGCATCAGTATCTTAAACTCTAACGTTGAATGAGCAATCTATCTATCAGGTCGTATCATAAATCCTGTCCGTTTTTATGTTGTAACAAGTTTGAAGTTGTATTACAGAGGAAGGTATAGAGGTATTATTCTGCGAGACAATCACTCTATTTTGCCGTCTGTCATACACGTTGCACTGAAATTCATTTAGATGTTTAGTCATTTTCATCTTCAACCCTTCAATTAACACGGAACCGTCGACAGAACACATGACACATAATGCTGTTTCAGTTTCACAAAGGATGTTATGCATCAACAGCTGCCAAAAAATTCAAACAGTATTTAGTCTGGAAGCAATTACTGACGGACATGCAGAAGATGGTTCGGAAAGTTTTGAAATAGGGACTACAGCCTTGAAGATTAGAGTCAAGATTAGAGATTGAAGCTAATCCTGCAGTACCCATAAGGCAATTAAGCTCTATACTTCATGTGAGTACAATAAAAATTCAACGTCACTTAAAGAAGCTGGGAAAGAAACCCAAACTTGGGAAGCGGGTATCCTTATGACATCTCCGCTGTTCATCGCCAGCAGCGCGTGAATGTCTGTGCATCTTTGCATTCCCGCAAACTGCAAGAACCTTTTCTGGATAAAGTTGTTACCGGAAATGAAAAGTGGACTATGTACAGCAATGTTAAACGTCAAATGAATGGCTAGATCGACATTGAAAACCGCAATAACAACCAAAACTGGGAATTCATCCGAAAAAAAATTTGGTTGTGTGTTTGGTGGGGTATGAAAGAAAATTATTAACTGCGAGCTTCTTGAGAACAACCAATCACTGCAGAACTGCTGCACGGTCAATAGTTGCAAAGACTAAATCCCGCTTTAAAAAAGAAGCGCTCAGTTTTAGAAAATCGAAAGGGCGTCATCCTTCAGCACCACAATGCGCGTCCGCACACAGCACGAGTGACTAAAGACACAATATTGAAATGCTGAAGTGGGAAACTTCGATACATTCGTCTTATTCTAAGATGTTGCTCCTTCAGACTTCCATCTCTTTAGCAGTCTAGATAATCATTTAAGGGGAAAAACTTTGAGGAACAAAAACAACATTGAAAATAAACCGCAGTCCATTTTTGATCCCAAAAGCAAAAATTTCTATGAATGAGACATAAAAAAAAATTGGTCAGTAGGGGGTCTGAAGTTGCTAACGATGAAGAATACGCTGTTGAATAAATGAATGTTACTTGATTTGTTATACTCTCCTTATCACACTAGTAAAAAGCGGACAGAACTTGTGGTACGATCTGATATCTATTTATCCATCTGACTAGTTACGTGCCGTGTAACATGCCTCAACCATTCAAAATTTGCATAATCCCAAGAGGTCACGGTTAATGTTGAGATTGACTGCGGACGGCGCTCGGGTGCACCCATCTCAGACTTCGTGATCGCCCAGAAGTCCCCAACGAGACTCAATCGATAGACGCCTTTTAGTTTTAATTCGTTATTGCGCACTGCAACGCTAAAATAACCAATAATCTTACGTCATCCTCACCCCTCACTTGATTTTTTCAATATCTTCAATCTCAAAAGCTTTGAAAAAACTCTAACGATAAATTTAATGCGAGCGTTTGCATCACTATTAACAAACACGATTTTGATTTTATACCAATTTCTACCGTTTCATTTTGCAATTTAATCAATCACTGTTCATTTTCAATCGTAAACCTAACTCATTTTCGGTATTATGACAGTAGAACATTACCGTCTCGGGAAAATGTCGTGCGTGATGCACTCAGAAATATTAAAAGAAACGAATGCGTAGAGGGTGTCAGGACACCGCGGCGCGAGCTCTGCGGAGGAACCAAATTTATGAACATTTTCGGAATCCATCATAGAAAACATGTGAATGGTCAACAAGTTCCTTCTCGCAAACAAGAACTGTTAACACCTAAGCCGCAACGTACGTCACTGCTGACCACAGAGAGGATTTTCATAATGCTGCTGCTAACTGACTAGCAGGTACAAACTTGATTTTCATAAATACTTAGTTAAAGCTAAGTAAAGTCACGATCCAATTAACTTTAGCTATATTCAAAATTGCTTACTACCACTGACTTTAAATTTGAGTTACTGCAGTTTAACCAATTGCCGTCAAAGTGTTAAAGATCGAACGATTTCTAGCCGCTAATGGTTGCAATCTTGACGGGATATTGCAATGGTTGCAATATCTCGTCGTCTAAGAAAAAAATTCAAAAAATTTCTTCATAATTTCAAAGCATTCCTGGGAAGTAGAGGTATCACTGACCTGCACTTCAAATATTAAGGCGACAGTTCGCAGCAAATTATGCGATTTATATACAGCAGGAAAAACAAATACTCGTACACTAAGAAATTTTTCATAAAAAATATTAGACAAACTGAAACGAAACGAATTGGAAAAAAATATCCTTAAAAATGTATGAAAGTAGAATATGTAAGAAAAATCAAGAGAATGAGCTGTTACGGAAAGTTTTCGCATTTTTTGTGTGTTTAAGGGCAAAAAAGTTTTCGTACAATTCAAAACTATCACAGAATCACTATTTAGTACTTCATAGCATGTTTATTTAATGCCATATGGAAATCAATTGACGTCTATACCCTTCAATTAAGACGTCTATACTCTTCAATTAATTATTTATGCGTGTCTGTAAAATACTATTTATTCTTCTATGCTTATCTTCCTCAGATCCTGGACGCATTTTGAAGTTCTTGATAGGATTTTAACTTTCATAACACCGCAAATTTTCAATTGAGCCAAGTCTGGGTACTTGCTTAGCCATTTGAATTGCTCTACATAATGATTTAATAGATTTAACGGATTTCATGGACTGTCCAAGATCATTTTACTTGTAGATCTAATCCATTGGGCGCTCGCTCCAGTTTTGCTCCTGACAAATGCAAGTTAGAGCTCAAAATATCTTGGTATAGTTTTGCATTCATTATTGCACCTATGTGATTTCATACCAAAAATGTTCCGTCCTCGAAAAAACAAACTTTTCGGAACTTTACAGTAAGAATTGCGTTTTTAGACGCAGAAGCACTACCGTCTTTTCTCTAAACATGATTCCAAAATTGCAAACAAAAGGTTTAATCTTTGTCTCATCTGTCGATAAACAGATCCTTCATAGACAAAGATTTTGAATTGGGTCTTATTTTCACAAGCATATTTCAACCGGGCTTCCCTATGTTGATTTCAGTTTATTTCCATAGAAATCATTGCTCATTGTGCGTAGTGGAACACTAATGCTTGAAGCTGACAAATCTTCTTGCTAATCTTTGCACGTAATCGTTGGGTGGTTTTGAACTTTCCATTTCATTTTATTTCAAGGTTTTAGAGATATCTTGCGTAGCGCACCAGATTTTTTACGATTTTCTACGGTTTATTTACTCATATTCCTAAGAACAATAAAGTTTCCATTTCCTGTTTCCGGTTTCCTGAAATGGAAACCTGTAACAAATTATCGTTTCTTGATTGTCTGATCTCAAAGAATGGTGCAAGTTTTA
>JACJUY010005809.1:16917-36885 GCA_014220935.1 Platorchestia sp. MABIK
TACGAGCTGTGGATGTACTTATGACGGCTTTCAACTCGTTTAGCTAAAAACAATGAATAATTTTACTTAGTGTTTCGCGCAAATATCTTTTCATCTGCAACGTGCATAGATGTTTGTCTTGAGTGTTCGCCAGAAATCAATGTATTGATTAAGGAATTTACTAAGAATAAAAGAACTTAAAAGAATATAGAATAACAGAAGTAACTGGGTTTCTAAATTGGAGGACTGTTTAGATAAGCCACTGACTTTTTTAATTAGGCCTAATAAGATACGAATAATTAAATTGATGTAACAACTCACAGAATGTGTTGAGAAGCTGTCTCCCAGCTGATCTCATCCGAAATTAACGTCAACCTAGTGTGGCAGAAAAGAACCAGTAATGGCTCGAATGTTACTCACACAACGAAAAACTGGTCAAATCTCATAACTATGCTTTTTTGAAACGACGGCTTTCACGTGTAGTAACGAACGTACTGGTACTCGTTTGTGTATAATGATGTCTGTAACTAATCTCCCCTCTACTGCTACTCGTTTGTGTATAATGATGACTGTGACTGTTATCTCCCCTCTACTGCTACTCGTTTGTGTATAATGATGCCAGTGAGTGTTATCTCCCCTCTACTGCTACTCGTTTGTGTATAATGATGCCAGTGAGTGTTATCTCCCCCCCACTGCTACTGTGGTGCCCTCTCAGGGGCTTGAGATTATGAATAGGTTTAAGATACTTAAGTTTGTGTATTCAGTGCTATGAGGACTGGCGCCTCCTGGGAGATACTGTTGGGTTACCTCAGCTATAGATAGACTTTCTGCACTTCTATCTGTTGTGCCCCTTTTGCTTCTTTCAGTTTTCATGCCTTCTTCACTATCTCTTCTGTGTCATTTCTTCCTTTCCTTTTTAATTTCAGGTTTCTATACACAGGTTATCTTGGTTGGAAACGCAACCCGTGCATAAATTTCTTGTTTTCTGCGGTCTGAACTAAATTGCCTCTTCTTTTCGCTCCCTTGAGATAGGCGTTGGGAGTCTTGATAGGGAGTCTTGAACTACGTATTATAGTAATGATGATACCGTGCATACTAAATGATATTTTTTTCGCTTTTTTGGCATCGCTTCTATTTGGCGACGGAGTCTTGAACTGAGTTATATTAATAATAATCATAATAATAATGTTTTCACGTGCTCGTACGCGATTGTTGTCTGACGGCATCTCGCTGACTTGGGTAGAAATTCGAAAATGGGCCATTCCACTCGTTCCTGTTATCGTGTCCCATATTAGGCCGTTAAACTCTTCTAGAACTCACTGCCAATAATTTCAATTCGGGAACTACTGAAATTTTATTTGTGCATGGAAGATTCCTGGGCCTCGGTTTAAGTGCACGAGAAATTATCCCTCTGGAAGAATTTTTTTTTAAATTACGGGAACATTTTCGTTTAATGGTACCCGTATATGAACAGCAAGTGCATGAGCTCTAAATTATCGTAATGACATCAAGTGGGAATCTTCTTGTCTGTGAATATTAACGATTCCATTTGATGGTGGACCATAAGTCGCTCACTTAATGCTGAACATTTAGTATTCCCAAGCTTCATTTGTAGCCAAAGTTGGCCGCTCAGGTGGAAAATCTTTTAACTTTTAGCGTGTTAATGCTGCTCTGGGGGAACTCTTCGGGCTCCAATCTTACGCTCGATTACGCTTTTTTCAGTTCTTGCTGCTGGCCAAAAAGAAGGAAATTTGGAGTCCTCGCTCCATGAAGCGCTTTTCTTGCTCCCGTTTTTGAATGATCTTAATTTTGCTCGCAAAAGGCGAGAGGCGCGCCGAGAAACTCTCTCAAAAAGTCTCATTGTTACCGAATGGATTTAATATTAAAGCGTCTTCATCGTGGTAATTGGCACTTTTTGCCCCGCTCGGTCAAAGCAGGCAGCATCCTTCGGGTAAAATGTGTGTGGAGTTGTAAGATATGTAAGATATGTAGTTGTAAGATATGTAGTTGTAAGATATGTAGTTGTAAGATATGCGCTTGTATGATTTGTAAGATTTGTAGTTGCTAGATGCGTAAGACATGTAATTGTAAGATATGTAAGATAAGTAGTCGCAACATATGTAAGATACATACATATATAGCTGTAGGACACGTAAGGTCCATGTGGGTATGAGGGTAAACTTGACGGTGACGTGTCTGTGAGCACCATCCGGTGTTTGCAGAGCACCGGTGCCACACCGTCTGTGGACACTCAACTTAGGAGCATCGTCATCAAGCAAATAATGGGAAATGTTAGTCAGGTTATGATCATGAAATTCCATTTGCCACGTAAATGCGGTGGGGTAAGCTGAAGTTCAATATCCAACTCAAATTAGAATTTTTTTTGGAGATTAATTTCGAAAATAACGAACATTAAATAGATCGTGCCTTTATTTTGTTTTCGTCAAGTATTTGTGAAAATTGAGTCGGTGACTGCTGGTCGGTCAGCAGCAGTATGAAAATTCCCTCAATAACCATAAGTGGGTCACGTCGCACTCAAAGTGTTACGAAAAAGTCCATTCATGAGATCAGAGGTGACGCTATAAGGAGTGCTGCGCTTGTACATTCACGCCCCGGATGACCATCCTATCGACGCCGTAAAATTCCTTTGGATGAAATCATTAATTTTTAGTTGGAATAAACTCCGTTTTATGGGTCATTGAGAAAGATACTTTTTCTTTGCTTGAAGCTGATCGTTTGCACCGCAAAAGAATACTGGTCAAGCAAGACAAAGGGGTACAACTATTTGTTATCAATAGGAATTAGCGGAAACTTGAAAATGAAGAAAATATCGAGGAAGTTAATCATCTTTACCAAGAAAAAGTTTCGAAGTCCCTCTCAATTATTAGTTAAAAAAAAACAAATCATTGTACCTGAAATAAAAGATCAGAGTACAATGAATTGTAGGTATTAAAATATATAATGAGAGAAAAAGCAAAGTATGTCAAAGAAGAAAAACAATAAACCAAAGAACAAGCAAAATATACGTATAAAACAAAATTGGGCTTGTGATGTAGTTCATACCTTTTTACTATTTGCAAAGGGTATGAACTGTCCATATTGATCAGATCAGGGTTTCGCTCGAAAATATGTGAGGACTCTAAAATCCTGAGGTCATCAGGGGGGCAAGGCAGACGCGAAAATTTTGAAATCTGCAGGTGATAAATGGAAGTTGCAGTTTTTGGCATGATTTCGCACTGCAGAATGCGATGGGTGGCTAGCTTATTGCCAGTACGGAAGCTTCTACCCCGATGCTCTGCCACTCTGATATAGAACTCTCATGACGTCAGCCGACTTACGAAGATGGTTTACTCTTACTGTTGTGTGAGTGCAACAATCCTTAAAGTAACACATGGGTTTATCCACACTGCTACACCCCGTGTAGTAAAACGCGGGCTTGTCCACACCTGCAGCAACATCCTGTGCAGTAAAACGCTTGTTTGTCCACACCTGCAGCAACAGTCCATGCAGCAAAATGCGGGCTTGTCTACACCTGCAGCAACATGCACACAACCCAAGTGTAAGCAGCAGGGACAGCGGTTGTGTAGCCCTCAGTAGCGCGGTCGCTGAAAAGCTAAATAAAGCTCGCCTCAGAAAAGAGGCACCTGCAAAATCATGGAGAAAAACGGCAATATTTTCAGCACGCTCGTGGCATTGAGCCGCTCCCGTCCGGCGGCCACACAAAGCCTCCCTCCAGAAAGCTTTCCGAAATGTTCCTCGGTGGCTGGGCATGAATGCAACAGCTGGAAATTTTGGCGCTTCAAAATATGCACGGAGCTCTGTTCTGTACCGCAATTAGTCTACTTTTCTCCATGCTTTTTTCATCGACATTCGAAGATATTATTTCAAAGCCTCCTGCAAATTTGATGCCCTCAGTATTCAGGGGTTTGTGTTGCTTTGATAATATAAACTGAGGGAGGTTACTTTAATATTTTTCCATTGTTATTGTTCATATGTGAGTGGACTTTGGCAGTATCTGAAACCATTTCTGGAATATTTCGTCTCTTTATGTTCCTGTGGCACTTGAATATTACGCGCCAACCACACCTCGAATCCTTGACCTTTTTTTCTTTCAAATTTTTTTTTCTGTTTGACTTCCTTTTTTATATTTTACCTGAGATTTACTCTGATTTGAGTGTATTTTTGTTATGTTTTTTTATTATTATTTTAAGTATGGTGCAAGTTTAGGACTCCCTCCTTCTCAGGAGGATACAGCTATTTATAAGTGAGATTAGCGCTGAAAGAAGGAAAATGTTTGGTCCTGAGCTGGAAGTTAGGTAAGCCTTTTTTTTGTTGAAATAAAATGGTTTTTGTTTTGTTATTGACCATTTTTTAGGTTCACTGTTCTGTTTTTCAGCACCTCTGACTTTTCTTCTTCATCTTGTTTCATAACTTTCTTTCCCAACTTACTGTTTTTATGCGCGGGGTATTTTGTGAAGGAACATTTCTTGTGCATAGATTTTGCGTTCCCTTAGCTCCATACTAAATAGTACTTTCATCCTTACTTTCCTTGAACATCTTTGATGTGGTAAGGGAGGCTGAAATTAGCTTCATGATAATGCAATAACTAGGATTCCCTGGCCACACAATAAACGACTTAGGAAAGCGAAGAGATAACATTTTGAACGGACTGTAGAAAAGAGAGAATCTATACAAGATGTGTTCCCTTTTTTCAGCACATACTAATTTCTTATTCAACTTTTATCTTGTTTCATAAAGTTTCTTCTTAACTTACTGTTTCTAAAAGCGGAGAGTCTTGTGTGGGAACACACCCTGTGAGTAGTTTTCTCGTTCCTGTTTGTACCATACTAAATGGTTCCTTCCTCCTTTCTTTTTTGGGAATCCTTTTGTTTCGAGTAGCGAGGCTTACTAACTAACTAACTTATGAAATCTAATCTTTCCTTTTGTAAAACTAGCGTCACTAATACATTTCCATACAACCTTGCTACGTATTTACACTGTAGAATTCGAGTTGCTCTTAATTATGCTCACTCTTTGCCATGTAACTGCTACAAAAACGCGCCTGTACTACACAGCGTGACCATGCATCAATGCAAATTGTATTTCATGAACATTTTCGAGGAGTCTCTAGATATTTGTGTCATTAAAGCCGCCATCGTTACGTACGGACCATTCAGCTGAGGCGGTTTGAGCCCATTTCCGCTTGGCGGCACATCACGTCCAATTTATGGTCCATCTCTAGGCGCTGCCTTCGCTCCTCAGATTTACGAGCTCCAAGGAATGAAGTACAGCGCCACCAACAACAATCATGTCGCAGGCATTGTGGGCACCGCTCCCGCAGCTGCGTGCCCTTTGTTTGGGGCACTGCCCTGTCTTGCCTCTACGGTGCGTGGGGTCGTGGTGACGCTCAATACCGTACGATGATCTCTGTTTTGGTGTTGATATCACTCTGTGTTTCTTTTCTGTTGCTGGTCGTACAAGAAGGACGGTAATGCCTGTTGAAATCTTGGACGAGCGCTTATTGGTGATTAAACTGTAATTACCGGTTGTAATTTAACATCGTATCGCCGCACTTAAATTCACGAAAACTTATCGTTACCGACGATAACGACCGGTCCGACGACGATAAAATTGAGAGTTGGCATTTGGAGACAATAACGTCTAAGACTGTTTGTTTAGGGGTGCTCGAGTTACAGGAAACGGGTCCGTTCTTAAAGTCTCGGCTCAATTGAGATCCATATGCTTGACGATGTCTCCAATGTCCACTTCAGCTGACTGCTGGGAAATGTCTGCTCCCTTTAACGATCTTATTCTGTATTCATCGATTTTCAACATTTTCGAATGATTATTATCTGAACTACTACCATTATTTCAATACTCTTTTTTGCTAAAATGATGAGTACAATTTTTTAAAAATTTGAAGAGTGTCCAACGTGCTCAACACTTCCACGCGGTACTCCAAGGGGAAAATGTGTGTTCCCGAGCTGAAAGTTTGGTAGGCCTTCTTTTTGTTGAAATAGAATAGGTTTTTGTTTTGTGGACCGTCTTTTTCGGTTCATTGCTGTTCTATTTTTGAGCGCATCTGACTTTCTTCTGTAATTTTTATCTTGTTATTTAACGCTCCTTCTCAGATTAACGTTTCTGTACACCCGGGATTCTGTGCGGGAAGACACTTCATGCATAGATTCTGCGTTCCTTCAGCTCCAAACTAGATGGGGCCTTCATCCTTCATCTCTTTGAGCATCTTTGTTATGGTTAGGGAGGCTGAAACGGACTTAGAGTTAATTAACCAATAAACTGTCTGCAATAACGACTTAGAAACACATCCGGACGTTAAGATTTAGTACCTTGGTATACCACACCACTAGTATTAAGAATTTACCGAGTTTTACTTTATGTGTTACTGGTGTGCTGAAGCTTAGCAGCTGTTTTTGTAAAGCTATTCTCATAACAGGCAGTCATTGTATTACGATCTAACGTGATAAAAAATGTGGTTTACGAGTATTTTATTATTTTGAATGTTTAGACAATACCTTGCCATGCAAAGACGATAACAGCACAAAGGATTTGTAATGAATTAGGGAGGCCAAAAGTTAAAAAGGTAGAACATCCACTCGCGAAACCAAGCGTACAATACGGCTCTGGTCAGCCTAAAAATAACGCATCCTTCAGTGATCCAACTTCATTTCAATCCACTTCTGAAATGTCGCTTCGAGCCGGGACACACTGGATGGCACTTTCAAAGCCTGATGAATCGCTAAACGTTTGTCCCTTACGATGTCATCAGTGAAGTAATGAGGAAGTTCTTTTTTCGATGCGTGCCCTTAGTCCGGCTGGTGGACCACGTCAGTTTGGTAATCAAAACTCATTTGCGGTCACCGTCGCTCCGATATGCCCGGCTTTGTTAATGCGGCCCAGCTGGGCAAACGTCCGCGTCGTTAGGGTTCATTTACGCCGAGTTAAGCTGATGTTGAACGTCGTTAGCTCGTCCTTTTGTGAGCTAAAGGATGGTTTTGCGCTGGCCCTGAGGGATAGATTGTGCCAGGTCATAACAGTGCCCAGCGATGATGGTGAAGACCTGCTCCCAAGTTCTGTTAGAATATCGATAGTGTGTGTTTTTTTTGGTGTTTTGTGTCGGGCAGTGAGGGATGTCGTGTGCCTAGTTATAGTAGTGCCCCAGCGATGATGTTGAAGACTTGTTTCGAATTTCTGTAGGAATGTTAGTAGTGTCAGGTATTGATATTGGAAGAAAATTGGGGTATAGGATAACGGTCGCAACACCTGAAATGAACTATCAGTCACAAATTTGTTGTAAACCTTTAGTACCTTAACGAGGATGTATATATCTATGTTTACACCATCTGTGAACAAATCTTGTGCTGCCATTTTGCTACATTTGTTTTTATTGCGGCGCCAATCATACAATTCAGAAGATTTTATTCCAGGGAACCTTTAGGTGTAAATCCGATGTCTTTATAGGATTCTAATAAAAATGAAGCTTCAGGCTGTAATCGAACAGATTTATGGGATTCTTACTCACGTTATTTTGATGTACTAATATGGCAGAATTATAGTTAAAGTGTACTCCTTCTCAAAATTTTTAAATCCATTAGGTGTATGAGGTTCTGATTCACAGAATTGATTTTGATATTCCGATACATTTATGACGCAGGATTCTCATTCAGAGGAGTTTGAGGCATCGTTCATAACAGCTCATGGTGGCTGCTAACAAAGCAGTCATTGGAATGGAAGCGGTCGTGGTTTTGCATATTCATAGCGTAAATATAATTGTCGAGGGCATCCATTACTCCTTACATCTGGACAATGCAGGACGATGTTGAAAAATGTTTGGGATTTTGAGTAAAAGTTGATTAGATTTACAGCGAGTCCCAGGGAAGTGACGTTAGCGCTCAACCATGTGACGGCGTCACAAGAATTTGACTCCAGCCGATCGCAGCTAACTCCTTAGGGGAAAAATAGACTCAACTCCGCAACACTCGTTCACAAGTTTCGATTTAGTTTATTTGAAAAATTTTTTTTAAATATGTCGAATTCATATATAGTTTGATGTAATGTGAAGAAATTTCTGAGAATTGATTGGCGGAAGAACAGGATTTTGCATTTAGATTCTTACAGGGTCGAATTTTTAGATGAAGTGTATTCATTGAAGGTCGGGAGTTATTTCCAAGACCAGATAGTTACATTCATCTATGACATTAGTCGCATATTTTCATACTAAATTGATCTTACCAACATATTATTATTGTTTTGTTCCTTTAGAAGATTGCTAGATTTTTTCACTGTATGTATTGTCGCATATCATCTCGGAACATCATCTCGGCTCCTAATCTTTTTTTTTATCATTTTCCTGTCCTTCACTCCTTAAGAGGCGCTTTTTCTCCAGTAATTTAATGAAAATAAAATTGTTTCTGCCTAATTGATTACCCTGACTGACCTGGCTGCAAAAGCCGCCCCACTTATCTTTCAGAATAAATCATTTGTCGTATATTGGTTATCAGAAGAAATTAACGCTATCCTTCAATCAGTCCTTGTAAATTATCCCAAAAGTTAATATTTGTAACAAGTAAAGTAAAATAATTTTAGTCCTTATTCCTTTTCAGAGTACAAATGTACAATCTCTGCCGAAAAATCTGAACTTTGATGTTAAATAACAATGATGATAACAATAGTAATGAAATAAATCATGTTAATAAGAACATTTCAATGAATAATTACCATCATTTCTAGCGACTTCTGTTATTGGAAAGAGGAATGTATCCGAGGCCCGTTTTATTCCTTTTCCTGTTTGAATATGTGTGACTACTCTCTACTCTGTGAACAACATTTTCATTAACACTAATAAGTATCTGATTTTATCTCGACAGGAGCTTTTCCCTATGGTGGTGGTGGCAAACCCGAACTTGGACGACCTGTGGTCAGCAGCCGTAGCTCTGAGCGTATCTCTCCAGCTCTACAACACCTTCCTCATCCACGACAACTCCCTCCAGTCCCTCAATATCGTCCACGCCGCCACCAGCAACCCGTCCCTGAAGCCTCCCCTTCTTCTCTCGCACTCTCCAGCCTCTGCAGCCGAAGATATGAAATTTTCCGCCAAACGCTCTCCCGTGTTCGGCGAGACTGTCGAGTACAGCCCGTGGAGCGTCAGAGGTGATAGCAAGCCGTCTCAAGGCAGGCAATTAGGCGAAAATTGGAAATCTTCTGATCATTTCTCTGCTCAGCGCCAAAATTTTGTCCGTGAGTCGCTCGCAACAAATAAAGATCAAAATTACCCGCACCCCGAGGGCCTTCTTCCTCCAGTTGCTTTACCGACCTCGCACAGTTCGGTCTTCACTCGCTTTCCTTGCCACAAATTGGAGAAAGTCAAGATTACCGGCCGAAAATTGCTGTTTGTTGCTGGAAGTTGGGAATTTGCGACATCGGTCGTCCGTTGTGGGCAAGGGGAGGGTATGTTCAACGGGCAGTACGTGTGGGTGATGCTCGACACCCGCATACCCAGGCAGCACCTGAAGGCCGAGCAGCAACTCCGGGGTGCAAAAAGCGAAGGAACTTTCCTCAATAGGCTCAAGCGGAAGCGAAGAAGTTTTCGTAATGAGAGATTCCTGAAATTCTCAGAGAAATTGACAAAAAGAAAGAGTTTCTTCAAGTCCCAGAAAAAGTTGAATATTATTGATTCATCGAGTAGTTTTTCCCAACGTCCGTCGAGAAACTCTGACAGCGAGCAAAATAGTGCTCCTCATCTTGCTCAAAAGTATGATGATTTTATAAATGACATTAGAATTAATCCGTCTGCGGGCTTCCACTTCGATGTACGAACACCTCGCTCACTTAGTTCAGCTGCAGGATCAAAATACAACAGTAGTTTAACTTTTCTTAGCAAAAGTGAGGCAAGCGTTACCGATGAAAACATTCAAGTTGGTGAATTTTCACCCCCGTTCTCAAAAAACTCCAGAAAAAAACGCTATGAAATCCCCGATAACGCTGACTCTAACCTAAGTCTCGAAGAAGCTAGTAGCACTCCAAATATTCTGCAAGGAAAGTCAAGTTTAGCTCAAAACGAGCGGAGTCACGCTGTAAATGAAGCTCGGCACCATTTGCAAGAGGAAGATGAAGAGCGTGAACGAGACGGCATAGAGGCTGACCGTCTCAATTTGAATGAAGACGAAGCAGTAGAGCTTCCATTGGGCCTCATCAATCTGCATTTGAAGACGTTGAACTCAGATGAAGAGGGCAAGGGGCGAGCTTTCTTCCTCAGGGACTCTCTGGACTTACTCAGCCAAGTTGTCAGGATCGAGGCGCTCGTCCAACACAAAATCGAGCTCTTGGAACATGAACAACGTGAAATGGAGAGGCTAGAGGCAATCGAAAATGAACACCAGAAGAAGGAGAAGCAGCAAAGACTTGAGAGGGAAAGAAAGGAAAAAGAAAGGCAAGCTCAACTTCAGCGGGAGAGACTGGCCAAACAAAGTGAAATGGAGCGGCTAGAAAGAGAAAGAATGGAGCAATTGGAAAACGACCGACTAGAGCGACAAAGGGTGGAAGAAGAACGGATTGAGAGACAAAGACTTGATGCTTTCGAGGGCATCGACAAAGGACGACTGAATTCTGAAGCTGAGAATTTAGATGAAGATAACGATGAGGTAGATTTGCTTGAATCTTTTATGGAACGAAGTGAGCTGAATTTTTCCCGCGACTATAATGATGCTGATCCAGAGGGAACCGAAAGTGTCGGCGAAGAAAACGGAGCTGTAGACGTGGGTGTCAATTCAGCCGCTTTGGATGAGACAGAAGACGAACTGTACTCTAGTCGGGATGGGAGACTTCATGAAACAAGTGATGGGATCTCCAGTCAAAATTACGATATCGAGTCCAACTTGGAAATGGGCGGTCATGCCGAGCAAAATGAAGTGATGACATTTCCGACTGAAAGTTCGTCAGATAATGGCAGTGAATTTAACTCAGGAACTCCAGAGTTGCAAGAAGTGGGAAGTTTATCAGAGACGACCAGGGGTGTCAATAGAAGCGTCACTCACGGTCAGCCTGATGATATTCATATTGAATCTACGTTAGACCGACAGCAACAAACGCGTTTACCTTGGAACGAATCTGCCGAAAATGTTGACGCTGCAAAGAGCAGCGTCGTGGCCGCGAAGGTCACTGCGAACAACACCATTGCCTTGTCTCAGGCATCCGCCCCATTCAATTTGCGCCAAATTCAAAGGCAGTCCAAGGACTTCCACTCGTCATACGCTCCTCATCCGCGCCGAAGGCTTCCTCGAGCCATGCTATTCAAGGAAAATAATTCTGACGTAAAATTTTCCCAAACGCGATTGAACGCAGGAACCTGGGTCTCTACGCGGAAATTTCCGAAGCTTCCAGTAACAAAATATGAAATTTTTCCTAACCTGAGATCAAAATCTTTTGAGCTTAGTGCGGGAGAACAAGAATATCATAGGGAAAGTTCTCGGTTCGGTACAAGTTATCGACGAACAAAAGATGAACATTTGAGGAAGAACAAAAATCTCCACAGGTATCCAACATTGCAGTACACCGAAATGGAAGAAAACATGGAAACGCAAAATAAAAACTTGAAAAAATCTAGCTCTCGGAACGTACGAAGTTCGGACGGATTTGGATTTGCCTATTCTTCCGTGTGCACAATACCTCCGAGCCGTGCCGGCGAGCGGCAATCAGATGGTGGTATTTATTCTGCTGAAGAGTTGCAGAAATCTGGCGCTCACCAACTGAAGACACAACTTCTTGTCGAGTGAGTACCTCAGTGCCCTCTGAATGCTCATTACAGATAATTCTCACATCTTTATTTTACGTCTATTGTTGTTCTTTCGGTTTACTACATGCAGTAGCACTGCAGAAAGCTAAAATTCTTCTCATTTAATTAGCATTTTTAAATTCAGCTTATTAATGTTTGTTTTGCGTAGACATCTTTCAAAATTTGAATTCAACTTAGTTTCAGAAAACATTTTCTATAGAACAGGGAGCTTCTGAAGCAATTTATCATCAACTAGGAAAAGTCATATCTTGAAAATAATCAACATTGTGTAGATACTAATCATATTAATGTTATAGAAGTTTGAGCACTGGTAAAAATACCCTCTCATTTGACTTATCTTAGTTCTACACTTTATTTAGTTAAATGTACGGCTACAAGTCACTATTATTGAGGTGGTTCCAGGTCACCTTCCTAACTAGAAAAAATAGGAAATAATCAGACGGATCCAGTCTTCCTTATTGTCTCAGTTGCCCATCTGAAGCACATCTGCGTTCCCTGTAGGTAACTCAATTAATGTGCTACGGTGGTCCAGGGTTTGTGTGTCTTGTAGCGTACGAGCATCTCGGCGATTGCTAGTTAACCCTTCATTTTTTGGACATCCATCGGGTAAGAGTATCTCTGCCACATATTAGATATCTAACACTTCATTCTTGGACATCCATCTCTTATGATAGACTGACACCAGCTAAGGTACTGATATTTGATACGGCTTTCATTGCGATGTGGCTTTTCAGTCGATTCCGAGTTGAAGTAGAATGCGTGGACACCAATCAAGTAAATTTGATCTCATACACAGGTGATATTAAAGTGGTACAGAAAATTTTTGAGTGAATGTAGTATTCGGTAGTATAAAATGTACGCTAAATTTCGAAGGGAATTTTTTGGGTTAAATTTAGTTTTTGTTACGTCTTCGCAATTAAGTGTAGCATTTCTGGCTATTGAAGCCAGATTTTGTATCGAAGCTTTCATACCATCTGTCTCGTTTCTTTTACTGCAATGTATAGAAGAATATATTTTCTATCATACCCTTCGCTCTTAAATAGTTGTGGCACCAAAAAAAATTTTCAAGTCATTCCAAAGTCGTCCTAATTTTGAACATTTTATTTGGTTCTCATTCTCACCATGCTCTTGAAAAGTGACTCATTCACTGTCTAATACCTGGATAAATTTTGTTTTCCACTCCTTTTAGTACTTTATACCCGACGTAACAATTTCGAAGCAACCTGAAAATCGTTTAATCAAAACTTTTTCTAAACAGGGCCGGAACTTTTATAATTAGAACATTTCTCTGAGGGACCGAACGGGATACCAACAATTCATGTCAAGTTTAGCTTACTGCCCCCCACTGTGGTCGTTTCAACTCCCTACTAAGATAGCTAAGATAAAGTAGCTCTTGTAACACCTATTCAGGCGTTATGATTACCTGCTAAAGTAAATTAGCTCGTGTAACACCTATTCTGGCGTTTAAATTACCTGCTAAAGAAAATTAGCTCGTGTAACACCTATTCTGGCGTTATAATTACCTGCTAAGGTAAATTAGCTCTTGTAACACCTGTTCTATCGTGACAATTACCTGCTAAGGTAATGTAGCTCTTGTAACACCTATTCTATCGTGACGATTACCTGCTAAGGTAAATTAGCTTTTGTAACACCTATTTTGGCGTGACAATTACCTGCAAAGGTAAATTAGCATTTGTAACACCTATTCTGACATGACAATTACCTGCTAAGTAGCTTTTGTAACACCTATTCTGGCGTTGTGCCCTAATCGGCATCCTCCTAAATGTTTTCATCTATTGACTGGCGAATACGCATGCGTATTTTGCTTTTGTTCGAGGTTCTTCTAAGTTTTCATTCCTGACAGTTAAATTAAACTTGCATATATGTTTATAAACACGTTAATCAAAACGATATACAAGAGTATCTGGCCATCAAAGAATGAGTACATTTTTTTGAGTATCTGGCCATCAAAGAATGAGTACATTTTTTTGGGGACACGCTGTATAATTGTTAGGAGGACTTTATATCATGTCAGCTTCATTATTGATCCTGAAGTCTCTGATACCAACGTACGAATTTCGCCGCACACTTCCGGTTAACCTTGGTCTAAGGTGTACTATGTTCTAGCATAGTGCCGCTTAGACCAGTCAATGATGCACTTTTTACTTCAAGACTCTATTTAGAGCTGAGAACTCATTTTAATTAGTGCATGTTACGGTCTGGCTGTGACAATTCTTGGTAGGAATAAAGTTCAGGCTGAAGATTAAGAACTTTTTCGTACACAATCGCATGAGTAGAGGGCTGTTGCAGACTCCCAGAAAAAACGCGCACAATTTCCAGCGTTCCAGGATATTGTTCTCTTTTGAGACTCGGCCTGATCCAGGGGGAACGGAGGGCTTGGCTCGAGTCGCCGAAGCTTCAAAGTCTCGTTCTAGCTCACGATATTTGCAGAGATGCTCTCAAATTTTAGGTGTATTTAGTGAATTTTTAGAGTTAGCGACGCTGCTCCGCCTAACTTGCCACTGAGGACAACGAGGAAATGAGACTGAAATCTTTTCCAATACAGTGTGAGTACAGGGCATTTGGCAACTTCAGGCAACCATTGTTCTCGGGCAAACGTGAGGACAAAGCATTTGGCCTTCGAGCAATGCCTCTCACTGACGGAGAAAAGCCAGTACTTGTTCTAAGGCAGAGTCTAAGTCTACAGTGTTTTTCTTTGTGATGTTTCCGCTGGAGATATGCGTCATTTGATTGAGTGGAGTTTGAAAACGGTTTCGTTTTGACTTCAGGGAAATAAAATTCTTGTTCATCAGATCGTTAATGTTTACTTGTTTCCTTGCTTCGTGTTTTCACTGGAATAGATGCCTGTAAGTTTGAAGTTTGTTAAATTAAGGATGTTTTTAGAAATGATTTCGAAGCGATGCGTGGGGTACCCTCGGCTTTTAAAGAATTCTTTCAAAATTTTGGCGATGTTAAACAAAAATATGGCATAGCATGTACGGGCTCCGGTTTATAAATCATCTCATACCCGTATTTGCACAATATTAAAAAAACATTCAGACTCAGCTGTGGCCATAATTCCTGGTTAATCTCCAAAACATCAAGCAGTCAGTCAACTTCTCGGCAATGAATACTCTCATTTTTTGGTTGGACGGCACTTTTTCACGTGATTTAGAGGAAAGGCTCAAGACTTCGCTACCTCCATTTGCATCATTACATCGCAGCGCTACTGCACCTCCGGGAGCGCTAATTCCGGCCCGACGAGACGACGTCGAGGCAGAGCCTGCCTCAGCGGAGTAATTTGCTGCTCTGAAATTGCAAGTTGCGCTTCCTTTACCAGATCTCCAGATGGAAATTTGCGCTGCTAGCCCTGATTTGATTTAGGAGCTCCTCCACCCTACTCTGGTGGCAGAGGGGGACATTTTTGGACCCGCGTTTCATGAGCGAGTAATCAGGACTGGAGGCGAATTAGGGAAGGATTTTCGCGGATAAAATGGGGTAACCATATTTAGAAAGGCTTGGTCATAACTTGGTGGAAATGAAAGAGGTTTTTACTTCGAGGAAATATGCAAATAATATTTGTATACTCCGTGAGTGTGTCGGAGGTCTTTCAAATGGGTGTGTTTGGAAAGGCATTTGTTAAAAAAGTAACCTTACATGATGCTTTTGGATTTAGATTGCTGTGCTTGAATGCACTCAATTGAAGACCAGTAGCGTAGATTCTATGTCGAATCGCGTGAGTTCACTCGGTCGATGTGGAAAATTCTGTCTCCAAAGTGGAAAATTCGTTTCGCAAAGGGGAAGATTTTATCCTTAAATTTGAAGATTCTGTCTCCTAATTTGAAAATTCTGTCTTCTAATTTGAAAATTCTGTCTTCTAATTTGAAGATTCTGTCTTCTAATTTGAAGATCCTGTCCCCGATGTGAGAGATCCCCTACTCAATGAGGGATATTCTGTACCCAATGTGAGAGGTCCTTTACTTACTGTTGGAGGTCTACTACCCGATGTAAGTGATACTGCACCCAAGGTGAGAGATACCCGGTGCAAAAATAAGAGATGTCCTTAACTGACGTTAGATATTCCTGGAACCAATGTTATAGTTTCCCGTAACTAAAGCAGTACTTCGTACCACTCAATGGTACCATCCGTACAATTGAAAATCTGGCTTAGTAGTTTGAAATTTTCTAATAATTGCTTTTCTAATCTCACGCGGCTCCCCTCAGAGCTGAGGGTTGAGAGGATGGCCCTTTAGCGCGCATTGACGTCTTCGCATTTTCACGAAAGAATCGCAGGAACTCTTCTGTTGAACTCCATTAAATATAGATGTTGCAGAAAGGAGGGTATGAGTATGGTAGCGTCTGCTCATCTTCGTGCGTCTTGAACTAGCTCATCTGTGTGTATCTGGAAAAGATTGTTCTTCTTAAGCCTCGGTAATGCGCAAGTACTACAGTGGTTAACTCTTTCTCAGGCAGTCTGTTGTGGGTTTTGTCGAGCTTGTGATATTTTATTTTTTCTTCACCCTCTCCCCTCGCGAGGACAGATGAGGAGGGGTGATGCTGTTGTTTTCGGATTTTAACAAATTTTCAGATACTACCAAGTTGAAGCACATTGCCAAGTTTGTCGCAATACACGGTTTTGGGTTTAGATAAATTATTGAGTTGCATCAAACCTCTTAGTTCTATTGACGAATATATCTGAAGAATTAACATGTAGCCTAAGAGTAAATTGCGGAGGAAATGAACATTTTTATACTTCGAGTGTCGAGCAAATTGACCTGTGCGTGCCAATTTTTTGGGTATCGTTGAATTACATGAGTTTTTCATTTTGCGGAAAATTAAGTCACGAAATTGAAGTCTTGTATGTGGTAGCACACAATTTCTCGTGTTAGACATATGTATAGTTGGCAGCAAACAATTTTTCATACTTCGATAAGTTGGTAGTAACTCATTCTTGGTTATAAACATTTCTACATGCGTGGCAAATTTAGTAGCTAACCGGCCTTCATTACTGACAAATATAGTAGCAAATAGTCACTCACTACTTACAAATTTAGTAGCAAACAGTTCTTCATTGCGTGCGAATTTAATGGCGAACAGACTTTCATTACGGACATGTGGTAGTAAATAGTCCATAACTGACAACTATAGTTACAAACAGTCCATTATTTGCTAACATGGTGGCAAACAGTCCTTCATTATTGATAAATATAGAAGCTAGGTTTTCATCACACGCAAATTTAGTAGCAGTGTTTCATTTCTCGCCAAGTTGGTGGCTACAGTTCTTCATTTGTGGCAAAGTTGATGGCGTGCAGTTTCCCGCCACTGGCCCCGCAGGCATCAAACGCTACGCATTTAATTTCTCATTCCCGCTCGAGTTGAAGACAACTCAGACAAGCGCAGCAAACTTGACTTCATTGTCCAGCTCGAGTTCGCTGAGAGCACCTGCAGCTCTCGCGCCGGATTTTCAAGCAATTTAGGTTGTTTGTAGTTGAACTGACAGCTGGCCGGATAACTTCTTCTGTCGACCTGTCTACACTATGAGCTGCTTTTTTCTCGCCGAAATCCTCAAGTCTTAGCACTTTTGAAATGAAGTTCGAGAATTTTTGTTGGAAAACAATAAACTGTAACTTTAGCAAAATTAATGGAATAACTTACTCTCCTGCTGTACTAGTATAATGATAATTTAACCCTACCAATTAATTAGACTCTGAATTCAACTATCAAATGTCAAACCACACCAAGTCAAATCAATTCAAACGCACAAGGACAGATATTTGTAATGGCTAACCATGAGGTTTGACCACGATTGGTTGGTTTATTTTTATTTTTTGACTCATTTTTCTGAAGTACAAGGCATGGTATCGAGAATTAGGTTCAGTAGTTTAGCGGCAGATTCGGAAATTACCGAAAAATAAGAACGGCGCCCTGATAGGGTTAGACATTTGGGTACTACTCTGTAGGTGCGTCACATTTCCCTTCTTCAATGTTCGGTCAAAGCTGCGAACGTGAAGACTTTTATTACTACTTCAATGCGCTTAATTTCTAAACACTTTTTCTTTGAAGACTTGAATACAGCCCGTAGTGAGGAGGAATTATGGTGCCACTTTTTGGGTAAAGTTGAGATCTCTGTGTTTTCCGACCGCGCCATGTCATGAAAATATTCTGAAAGAGAATCCTGCGTGAAAAACCCGCCTGTCGGAAGAAATATCGGCGCCACTGCAAAGAAATGCGGGTGATAGATCACTAGGTGTTGACGGCTCATCTGCGCACGGGGAATATAGACAAAAGTGATGCGAGCAGAATGTGGGACTGAGCATGAGTGATGGAGGAGGTAAACAACATGCAGATCTTGTGGATACAAGGGAACTAAAAATACGGTCGTGTTTATTCACAGATATTTTTGAAGTTGGGCGTGAGTTCGAGTAGCAATGAACACATAACATGTCTTGTATTGGATGGAAGATGCTGAAATTATTTATCAAGTTTACGTGATGTTGATGAAAAAGTACCCTGGTAGCAATTTATTTTGGCATAAAAGTTTAGTTAGAAAATGAATTTATTCGAATTTCGTTTGATCAGTTCTTTGATGTGAATTAACCATGCAACTTAATTCCAATGAGGAACCAAAAGATAAAATGAACTTGCATCAAACTTTAGAGCTTACGCCTTCAAAACTTTATGGGCTGCAGTAAACCAAGTTCACACGTCTTGGAATGTAAAATGTGGGTCTAACTGCCCCAAACTCGCATAAATTCCGTCCGATGCTATGACCTCAGTTACAAACTTTGTAGAAATGGGGGACTCAATAAAATTCAACCCACTTGTGAATTAGAGCTTTCTATTTGAGGTATTGGTTACTTTCAGAGCTATTTTGATGGAATTCGAATAACAACAACGATCAATCCACTGATTTTTATGTAGGTATGGAAATTTACGTGACTTTAATTTCTTGAATGAAGGCAAATTTAAAAAACATTTTCCTTAAAATCGAAAACTTTTTTTTGCAGTGGGTTAAAAGAGAGTTCAATGTTCAACTCAAATTATGACCTTTAAAATGAACTAAATATTAATTGGGACGTGCCTTCAATTAATTTTATCCCCTCGGGGGGATACAACTATTGTATCTATTGGAAATAGCGCTCCCAGGGGGAAAATGTGTAAGGGCCAGGAGCTGAGAGTTAGGTTGGCCTTCTTTTTTGTTGAAATGAAATTTTTTTTGTTACGTTAAGTATCATATTTTTTCGGTTCACTACTGTCCTGTTTCTCTGCACTTACTACTTTCTTTTTCAACTTTTGTCTTCTTTCATGAACTTCTTTCCCAACTTACTGTTTCTTTGCCCCTTCTGCATAGATTCCGCGTTCCCTTATCTCCATACCAAATGATGCCTTTCTCTTTACTCTCTTCAGAACGCTTTTTTTTAGCAGTTAGGGAGGCTTAAACTAACATCTAATCTTATCTGTGACCACTGGTGGATCAACCGCATAATGGAGACTCCCTCAGTGACCCCCGGTGGCTCACCAAGGAGTCAACATGTCACGGAAAGTTCATTTAGCGTGTGTGGAGGAAGTGCATGCTCGGACATCTGCTTTGCTCGAATGAATTTACAAGTCAATTAAATTCAATGCGTGTCCACAATTTCTGTAAGCCCGGGCTAGGATTTGTGAACAATTTACGCCCTTGCTGGAGTGCAGCTGAGGTCGAGTTCCTTCATGTGCACTTTGCTACGCTACAATGCCACAAATTGCTAGCAAATCCAGCTCCCAGCGCTATCATTTCACCGTAATTGAAAATGTTGCATCGACTTGGCTACGCTACACATTGAAGTGGATTTGGCTACGCTACAAATGCGCTCCAATTACCATAGAGTAGAAGCAAAATGCACTCCAATTTTCACACAGTAGGAGCAAAATGCGCTCAGATTTTCACAGAGTAGAAGTAAAATGCACTCCAATTTTCACAGAGTAGGAGCAAAATGCACTTCGATTTTCACAGAGTAGAAGCAAAATGCACTCCAATTTTCACAGAGTAGGAGCAAAATGCACTTTGATTTTCACAGAGTAGAAGCAAAATGCACTCCAATTTTCACAGAGTAGGAGCTAAATGCACTCCAATTTTCCAAGTAGGAGCAAAATGCACTCCCAGTTTTCCCAAAGTGAGAGAAAAATGCACTCCCGGTATC
>JACJUY010005809.1:37319-48066 GCA_014220935.1 Platorchestia sp. MABIK
ATGAGCAAAATGCATTCTCAGTTTTCAGAGAGGAAGAGCAAATACTGTCCACATTGCGCAACGGAGTAGCCGACACCCGAGGTAGCGTGCGAGTTTGTTGATGAAGAAATTAATATGTGAATTAAGCGCCTTGAAGTGAACATCAACTTTAATTTGCGGCCATAACATCGCGCAAAAGCGCCGTCTCTTTGAAGGCTCCCGGAATATCGCTCAGTTTATGAGAAATCTCCGTAGATTTATTGCTGGGAGGATTTCCCTTGTCCAAGTAATATTTTGACGATATCCGTGCGGTATTTTGGGAACACCTTTGAAATGTTTAGGTGATGTCAGAGGTGGTAAGATCACGCTCCTGTCTGGGTTAACATGGGCTGACTTTCTTGTCAGTATCCCCTTCTTATGCGACGTACAGAGTTCCACGGACATTCTGGACGAGAAGGTTGCGGGTTCTATTCCCGCAATTATACTCTACGTTTGCCGTAGCAAGCGGCTCTTTCAGGCAGAGCGAACAATGAAGAAGGCGAATAGGAGAGGGTATTGAGAGACCCTCTACTCACTGATCTTGTATGGAAATCCATCTTCTCTAAATCAACAGCGGGAAAATCCACTATTATAATCTAACCTATCATGAATAATGTGATTTTGTCTGGCTTGTATAGGTTTAAGGCGCTCTAGTTTTTCTATCTCTAGCTATGACGAAGTATACTGTTTGGCTGTTTCAGCTACGGAGAGGCTTTTGAGATTTCAACCTTTCGTGCCCACTTCGCTTCTTTTGCCTTCATGCCTTCTTCGCCTTTTCTTCTTTGTCTTTTCTTCCTCTCTTTTAAACATGTTGCTTTTTTATACGTAAGATATATTGTAAACCCTTTGTGCACAGATTTCCCGTTTTTTATTGTATGTTTACAGTGTTTTCAGTAGATGTGAGCATTTTCGTTGTAAGTCTAAAATCTATACTATAATAAGAGGGGTGTCTCACTGTCTGTCTGTCCGAAGCCAGTCTACAGTGTGTGATGAGCGTATCTGGGAGACAAGCTTCATCAACTCCACCATTTCCAGTGTATTAATCCATCAGATTCGAGTAGAAATAAATATCACGTGAATTCTTTGGAAAAAGGAATGTGTTTCATTTGATTTGTCGAACATTAATATACATTTTTGACGGGCCGTGTGCACACGGCGTCAACAACTCTCGAGAGATTAAATTTTTTACTTCTTACGGGCTTTCTTTCATTTCGCCTTCTTTCTTATTTCAAATAAAGGGGGAGGGGGTGGACTAGTAATATTTATACGAAGTGGTTGTGTCTTGGTAAAGTTTGAAAAAAATCACTTACGTGGGAGGGTGGAAGGAGCTATTTCAGTGAAGGTTCTTCTGTCGACTAGGCGACATTACGTTTTGTTTTTCCGAGTCAAAATCCTCAATTTTATGGATTTTTTCTCAAATTTCAAGTGAAAAAGCTTCGGTGAGGATTTTAGGAAGAAAAAAAATTGAGTGTGCGCATATCAGTAAAAGAAACTTTGGAAAGTCGTATACCGCTCAAACAACGTCAATCATCAACAACCAAACCGCACGTTGCCGCCTGGCTCCTGCTTTCGATTATTATCAATACTAGTGCAATGCCCGTTAATATACGGTTAATACAATATCTTTGGTTTTTGAGAAAAAAGCGATCCAATTGTTCCGCATCGGTCTGAAGAATTTCTTTCCTTATTTCTTGAGTTTTTAAATTCTCTCGTTCCACTCGATGATGTTCAGCGTCATGCCGAAGAATTTCCTCGCTTCTCTCATGTGTTAAGCTCTCTCTAGCTACTCGGTGTTGCTCTGCATTATTCCGTAGAATTTCCAAATGCCGTTCAAGGGTCAATTTAGCTCTAGCTTCTCGCTGGCGAGCAGCATTGCTTCGTCTTGCCATTCCGTGTTGTTCATCGGATCGTCTTCGGCGTTTTTCTTGCTGTCGAAGTCTTGCTGCTTCTCTCTTGCGGTTGGACACATTTCTATCCATGGTGGCCTCTTTTGCCGGAATTTTATCCTGAAATGTCGTCTATTATCTCTTCAAATCATTTTCAAGAAAATCACAATTTCGAAAACAAGAACTCAAGTTCCAAAATCTTGGGACTTATACTAAGTGGTATCCAGGTTACTGGTCAAACGAATTTAAAACATTTCTTTTCGCATTATTAATTTAAAATATCAAAGCAACATGGTGAATTTCAACAGAGAAAGCTCCAAAAAAAATTTCTATTTGTAAAAATGAGCCGATTGCGTATTCTGAATACCGTGATGCGAGTGAAAGGGAATTGAATCGCCACAGAAAAATAGTGCAATAGAATAATTTCTTGTATTTCTTGAGCTTTATCCTCGTTGCTATCAAAGCTATCGATTAGAAAAGGGGATCACACGGACGGACGGACGGACGCAGCTCCTTTTATAATAGTGATATCAGTTGAAAATTTATTTACGAAAGCACGCGAGTTTTTGCGCGTTCCGTTGCCTGCTTTCTGTATCGCATGGTGCTTGCGTTCGTGCTCAGAGTGTGGTGGTATTTCAATAGGCTTTTTCTAAACGGTCAGCGTAACTTTGCTTGCAACGTGTGAATATTTTTTCCCCTCGCGTGGAGTTGGCAGTCATTGCAGTCGGGTGGAGTTAGCAGTCATTTCGGTCGCCGGGCATTTGTTCAACACGTTAACTGCAATGAGTCAAACTGAAGTTCAATATTCAATTCAAATTTAAAGTCAATTGTGGTAATCAACTCTAAAAATGGCAAGCATGAACTGGATGGAGCGTTTATTTAGCTTTCAATAAGGATTTATAAAAAATGAGTTAGTGACTACATGTGGGTCAGCAGCACCATGAAAATCACCTAAGTGACCACCGGTGGGTCACTTCACGGGAAATGTTAAATTTCCTACATCAAGCACCATATTCTCTCTTGCGTCTAATGACGCATAACCTGTATTGTATTATTTAAATCTGTTTTAAATAGATATTCAAAGCCTCGTGACCGTTTTCTTTCACTGGATACTCATCGTCGTAGCTTCACTCCTGTTCGCATTGGTCCTAAAGCTCCCTCCCGTGTTGCACTTTAGGGAAATTTTTTGTTTTCAGTTGAAAAAAGTTTTGCGGTTTACAGGGGTGTCGATCAATGACACCGTGGCTTTTGATTTTAAAAAATATCCCATATTTTTGCCGCGCACACACATTGTTGTGGTTCATGAAATGAAAACTTGCATTCAAATCTGCTCCATCAATTGAGGTCAAGTTATCTTTTCATTTATGTGTCGTTATGAACAATACGTTAGTATTTCTACGTTGGTGTATAAGCTTCCTAATGGAACGTTATCATCTCCTGTTTTATAATGTGTGGGTAAATGTAGCTTGTGTGTGTGAAAGCAACTCTGTATCATCGTACTAACTTGCTCGTGCCATATTTCTGTATTATCATAATTATTTGCCCTAACCAAATCTCTGTATTGTCGTAGGAATTTACCAGTATCATTTACATTCCCACCCACACTTTCTGCTATTCTGCAATGTCACACCATCTTCTTGTATTATTTTCCCCTCAAATGTAACAAGAGTACAATTAACCAGTCACCGTTGGTGCAACGCATCATTACACGAATTCTCTAGTCGATACGTCTGTTACTGCCTCGCCCGCTGCCATGATTGGGGTTCAGGTGATTTTCTTTGGTGAGCAGCAATTTCTCAGTTTTTCTTTCCTGGTGATCATTGAACGCGTTTCATTCTCTCCGTCCCATAAGGTGTCTCGGTGTGACGAGGTTCGTTCGAGCTATCTCCATTGGAGGGAGAAAATCGACCTTCCTGGTCGAGGGCTGCGATGCTTTCAGAATTATTGTTATTGGTTCTGTCTCGCAAGTCTGCCCTGGGAGATTTCCAGAGCCTTAGATTTGAATTCAAAACGGGTTTGGTGTTGTGGACGCCACAGAAACTTGGGTTCAGGTACAGAAATACAGCGGCGCGTTAGAACACGTGGATTTTAGCTCCGAAATTTTTTCTGATGAAACTTTTTAAGCCACCTTTGTGAGAATTGGGGAGGCTTTGTGGAGTTAGTTGGAGACGTTATTAAAACTTCGTGGCACTGTCGCTTTTTTGGGGTAGAGCATTTAAAAAAGTTCGTAGCACAGCAAATTAGTGTTGGAGATTTTTCTGAGTTCTTTCATTCCCTTCAGCACTCTTGCTTAAAACATAAAAACACTCTTGCACAGAACACACCATGGAAAGATTTACCTCCATGGTTTTTGGATGGTACCGCACATTACCATGCCGCAACGCACCGAGCCGTAGCGTACCGTGTCGTAACGTAATGTAACGTACCGTGCTGTAACGTACCGTGTCGTGCCGTACCGTACCATAACGTACCGTGCCGTAACGTAATGCGACGTGCCGTAACATACCGTGCCGTAAAGTAACGCTCCGTAACATTCTAACTATACAACGGATGGCTGATTTGATAAATGGCTTCCATGTTTCGTTTAAAAGAATATGAAGAATGAAAAGAAGTATCAAACTCAAGATAGAATCAAACTTTAATACCTAAAAGCTCCATTTTTCACCACACTGACGACCGTCAGCAGACTAAATGGTTTTTGCTTGAGTGCAATTTTCTAAAAACAATGATGTACAGTTTCAGGGACATATGTAAAGGCTCACCCTACTGAATACTAAAGTGAAACGCACGTGTGGAAATGTAAGTAAACCTTTCTATTTATTGGACAAAGAACATATTTTTTTATGTTCTTATTTAAGAAGATACAATTATTTGTTCTTCTGTTTGTATATTATAAGTGTGTGTTCTTAAATTTCCATACATATTCTTTTAGGTGAATATTCTTATATTTATATGTTCTACATTCTATTTATTGGATAAGAAGAGGACGAGTCTCTGAGTGTCTCAGGCCGACGCCTGCACAAGTTTCTACCCAGCCCAATTTCTGAGTGTAATTTAGTTAGGTCTTAGCGTATCTTCGGAGGTGCACCGAAGGGATTATCCTTAGCTCATCTTGGAGACTTGGCTCCCATCGGGGAATTGTTGCAGTTCTTGCCCTCATCTCAGATGAGCAGCAAGACATTGTCTGGTCTCGATGGTGTGCGTGTGTGTGTTTGTGTGTGCGTGCGTGTCCCATGGGGCGACTGTAGTGGCACAAGCGGCTACATAATCGGTGCTACATGTAGCGGGTCCTGTTGTTTGTTTTTTGTACTCCTCAGGAGGATACAACTATTATTTTTGTGCTATATGTAACGGGTCTGGTTTGTTCCTACCCTTCAAGAGAATACAACTATTGTTTGGTGCTACGTATATCGAGTCCTATTGCTTGTGTCTACCTCTCAGGAGGATGCAACTTTTGTTTAGTGCTACGTGTAACGGGTCTTGCTGTTTGTTTATACCCCTCAGGGGGGAAACAACTATTGTATCCATGGGAATTAGCGCTCCCAGGGAGAAAATGTGGGATCCCGAGCTGATGGTTAGGTAGGCATTCTTTTTGTTGAAAAAATTGTTTTTTTAATTATGTCGACGGCAATCGATTTTCGGTTCACCGCTGTTTTCTTTTCCATCACTTATTACTTTCTGCTTGGTCATTTATCTAATTTCATAACCATTAATCTTAACTTGCAATTCCCATGTGGAGGTGATCTCGTGTGGTAAGACAGCTTGTTCATAGATTCTGCGTTCCCTCAACTCCATTTCCTTCATCTTTGCTAAACATTGCCTTCATCCTTGCTAAGCATTGCCTTCATCCTTACTCTTTTTGTAACATCTTTTTTATGTTAGAGAGGCTAAAATTAGCTCATTTAATTTAATCTGCTTGCTTCTATGGTTTGAGTAATTGGTTGGGTAATAATGTTAGGTGTGCCCGTGTGTCCCTTGTTTTTTTTCTTTCTTTGTGTTGCAATTAGGCAAGCCTTAACTTTCATTCTTTACTTCTCTGTCTCACTTGTGGGGGAGGCCGGCGTGCCGTGTTGCCGACCTCCTGCATACATGTCTTCGTTGTCATGCTCGATTCTTTGGCCATTTTCTATTTCGTGTGCAATTTTGTACCTCTTGTTCTGAAACACCCTGAGTGTTCTTTTGTTTATATGTATATACATTCTTATAATGTATGTTCCTTCTGCTCTCGTCGAAATGGTTGCTGTTTCGCCAGCGTAGCCGGCTGTACTGGCTGATCGAGATCCCAAATTTTGAGCCGTTGTGATGCCTCTTGAATGTTAACACCACTGAGTTCTTGCGTAATGAGCGCTTAATACTTTGACTGTAGCAGGTAAAACTCAAGTTCAATATTCAACTCGAATTTGAAGTCAATTGAAGTAAGCAATGTTGAAAATAGCAAGTATTAACTAGATCGTGGATTAATTTATTTTTTATTGAGTTTTTATGAAAATTGAGTTTGTGATTAATGGTTAGTTAGTTGCTTTATGAAAATCCTTCCGTGTTCATCGGTGGCTGACGTCGCAGTCAAAGTGTTAATGGAGTAATAGCGGAGGTTAAACTCTCAATATATAAATAACACTGGTCAACAAATTTTAAAAAGGTGTGTACTTCTTAAATGATATCAGTTGATTCTCATGTATTTTCATTCAATGAATCCAAATATCACGTTGAAAAATGTGTACAGGTTCAAAGATACGAGGCATGCAATATTTGATTAATTCATTTTAACATACACTTTTTATTCAAATTCATTTTAAGTTTATGAAGTATTTTACATTAAAATCACCTACCTTTCGCCCTCCAAATGTAAACTTGTACAGCACAAACACCTTCTGTGACTGATGAAACATACTGAGGGCAGAGAGACTGAGCGTAGTGAGTAATATACACGTCCGCCAGCCTGTTGGAACGTGTTGAGACGTGTAGGCGTTTCGCGAAACGGATAGCTAGCAAACAATTTTAACCCTGATATTTGTTACCAGCAACCTAATATTATGTGGAAAATGCTACTTTGGTCTGCGAAGCATTTTGGTTGTTGACCAGTGTAGTTATTAGATTCTTTTTCACAGACGACGGGCTTCTTTAGTAGTTTTGAATGCTGGTCGATATCTCTTTTACATCTGTACTAATATTTCGATGTAATTTTGTTCCAAAGGTACCACCGTTGTCTGCATTGCCAGTCTGTACTAAACTAAAGTTCATACACTTGAACAATTTTTAAACAGTTTAAACAATTTATCTACTACTAGTGATACATAGTAGATTGTCTCTTAAGGCTATTACAGTGGACACATGAGAGTATAGCTACTTGTGGACCCGAATAAGTTCAGCGACTTCTAGAGCACACTGTCATCAAGGGAGAGACTTTAACTACTTCCTTGCCTAACTTCAATGGAATGGACGTTGTGTTTTGATGTCTGCATCAGTTTTATGAGGGAAACTATGATAGGTTAAACTGAAGTTCAATATTCAATTCAAATTTTGAGTCCATTGTAGAAAGCAATTTTGAAAATAGAAAACATAACTTGGATCATGATTGCATTTAACTTTCATTCACCATTTATAAAATTTGAGTAAGTGACTGCAGGTCAGTCAGCAACATTATGAAAGTCCACTCAGTGACAACCGGTGGGTCTTTTTGCAGAAAACGTGTAAATGAAGGAAGCTACGAATAAACTAGAAGTGTGTAAATAATCTCTCTGATGTCCTTTTACTCTCACTGCCTCGCTGCCTAACTTTACTCAGGTGTAGTACGAGTTAGAGTTGGTAGATTGATGTAGTCCTTCAAACGTTTTCGTCAGTTTCGTGCACATACACAATTCATTGCTGGAAAACTCTCACAAAATGTCTGGTTCTGTGCTGAACGTAAAGGTTATATGAAATTAATTTTATAGCATAATGTTGAGTAAGTGTATAGTTTAATAAGATCCATTATCAGGATACAAGCGTACTATCCTTCAGCAACACTTTTCCTGGATATCTCTCACCTGTCTCGGTAATTGAACCACTCGGGATTTATTTTCTGAGAAAGTAATCGTAAAATATTTGTAGCGAATGAATCATTTTGTGCAAAATTGTCTGGATATTTTACGAGAAATCCTCTTGATTAATCTGAAGATACGATCATAATGAAACAATTGTGACAAAAGAATCGTTCTCTGCAATAATTCTCTGGAATATTATACGAGAAATAATTAGCTCGCTCAGTATTTTGCGAGTGTGTGTTTGGAAGAACATCAAATTCGCAATCTTGCACGTTTCGTGTTTATGTTTGGAGAACACTAAATGTCGCAGAAATCACATTAGCAAGTCCCAATTCAGGTTAATTGGCCTAATTCGTGTTTGTATCCTCTTACCATGCATTCGGCTTCAGTTACTCGGTGCCGGAAAGCAGGGGAGGTTAATATAAATAGGTTTATTTAAACAAGCTCCACAAGCTTCATTAAATTAAAGCTTTTTACTTGCAATGTCTGTGTAACAAATTTCAAACGTGCGTTTGAATTGAATCCACTTTGTCGTAGTTTATGAGGAAATAAATCGGTTAAATGCGTTCAAAGTTTCAGTAACGGAGGATTAAAGAACAGGGCAATTCTGCGGGCTTTTTAGCTGAGAGTGTCATGCTAAACTCAGCGTCTCGTGAGCCGAGGGCCACTAAGCGGTGCTTACCAGCTATGAATGAGCGTAAAATTGTCGTGAAAGCGAAGCAGCTAATCTGCCGGGGACCGTAAACTTCTCCTATTTTATTTCCAGCTAAATCCCTTGTGTAGTTCACCACTGGCGTAACTGCCCGCCGCGATCCTGCAGACCATCCCAGCTTCGGCTCGGCAGTTGCTCTTTTGCTAGGAAATGAAGTAGACAGTTTGAGTTAGTGTTCCACTTTGGGTTCAGCTTCAGCATTGCCTCACCAGTTTTAGGTTCAGGGACCTGTAGTTCGGTATTCTGCTGTACGGTAGGTAATTTGAAGTGTGTGTGTGTGTGTGTGTGTGTGTGTTTCTAGTGGCATTGTGTGAATGAAAAGGTGACTTTTGATGGTGAAGAGGGCTACAGTATATATTTTGGATTCAACTGTAGAATGTATTTTTAAAATTGTAAATTGCTTAAAAAATGTAGAATGCATTGTGGGGCAGTTTTGTGTGTGGCTCTGCAGAGTAGCACGAGGCAGAATATAAATGTTTAATTGGCATTTAGCTGTGTAATCTTCATTTAGCGGCGTGATGCGGGATGTAACTGTGTGATGTTTGATTTAACTGTATAATGTTTCACAAAGCTGTGTAGTATGGGATCTAGCTGTGAAATGTGGGATTTAGTAATGTAGTGTGAAATTTACCTCTGTATAAATTGAATTGACCTCTAACAACTCATAACACTTCAAGTTTGAAAACTCTGGTAGGATTTTGTATAGGTAGTGACTCTGAGTTATTCCAAGTGAAAATTGAACATTGATTGCAGTTACCTTCCGTTGTGTTCTGCAATCATTTTTCTGTTGTGCGAAGCGCATTATTTCGAGCAAAGAGTAACTCAGTGTTATTTTTACTAATTCATTTTTCATTCTGTGGAGAGAAATTTGACTTGTTTATCTTTAACCCTAGAACACATACCTTAGTAGATCTTCAGAGTCAACCTAATTCAATATCAATGTTCTTCTAGGTGTCCAGTATTGTTAGTTATTTTTAAATGTAACCTCCCGAGTGTTGTGTGATTGTAGAAGTAACTTCGTATGAGAAGAAACGGCAGCTAAAAAGTGTTATTTTCGATGTACTTTCATGCATTCAATAGGCATGCTCTGTTGTGTTTTTTTTTTCATTTAAAATAATGAGATAATATTTACGCAGGGTTTGCGCCGATGGCGTAACACCGGGCGTGTGGCTTGTGTTTTAGTCTAAAAAAGGGAGCTCATTTTCTACAAAACATAAATTTGCAGGGTGGCAAATTGAAGACTTTCCTCACAATTGCTTTTCTGCAGGAGCATGCGATGCTCAGGCACATTTTTTGAGCTGGCGTTTCGTTCGTGTTTTGTTTTCTGCTTTTACCCAAACTGAGAGCCCCAAAAGCCAATAGTTCAATGTTTGCTCTTGAAGCATATCGTTTTCAAATTTCTTTTGAATTTCCGTCAAACTATTAACCAACTTGGATTGAAAATTCTAATTTAAAATTTAAAAATTCTACTTTAAAATTTAAAAATTGATATTTTTCATCTCAAATGTGCAAGAACGTTCTGAAGCTTTCTCAAAAGCTGATATGAGTTTTTAAAGCGGTATAACGATCTTAACTGTAGAATACAAGGCTTAATGTTGAATTATTCTGAGAATGGCCACTCCTTCCCATTACTCCTAGTAATTTCCTACTGAACATTACGTCATTTCCAATAGGGCCAAAAATATCGAGCCATTTTATTGAAAATTTCACACGTTTCAACGCACAAAAATTTCTTGAATCCTGTAGCTGACAACGAAGTGGCTGCTGTCTACTGAACAGTTGCCTGGCTCCTGCTTGCACCGTTGCCTGATGAGAGCTAACCGTTGTAGCACTGGCATCTAATGAAGTATTTAGTGCTCCTCTCTTATGCGACTGCGAGCTAATGGCGCCCGAATGGAATGAAATGAAATTGGAACGGAGGCGCGTGAATGTGGCATGGCATGAAAGTGGAATTTGAGGAAGGTGGAATGAATTAAACGTGAAATTTGATGAAAGTGGAATGGGTTGAGAGTGAAATTTGGTGAAGGTAGAGTTTAATGAAAGTGAATTGGGGTGGGGCGTAGAAAGGGACAAATATAAAATTTAAAACAAATGGAATGAGATGGAAG
>JACJUY010005810.1:0-31117 GCA_014220935.1 Platorchestia sp. MABIK
TTCCTTAAGTGATTGTTCGGAATGGAATTATTAATTTCCGTGAAAGGCCTAAAATCAATATTGACCATAAACTAACCTAAAATAACAAAAATCAACCTAGAATAACTTACCTTAACTTACCCAAACCGAGGCTGTTATTTTCCTGCCAAGATGTGAGCGTCTCCCGCCAGAAAAGTGGGCGTGACCCAACAATGCGGCGACTAAGCAACCGACCATATAATGTTATTCCTATTTAAACATAATTATTGTTTTATCGTGAAAATAACGCATCAGCGAGCAGAATGTCATTCGTGTAAGACGTTGTTAAATGTATTCTTTTAGTGATCCTTTGGAACGGAATTCTTAATTTCTGTGAGCGCATTAAACTCAATATTGACTGAAAGGACTTCTATATTCAGCTCCATACCCATCCAGCATATTGTTGTAGCAAAGTAAAATTATGATGACTCAGAAATTTAAATTTTTTATCTGATTGTATTTCCTTTCAGAGAACAGGAAAGGCAATAGGCAAAGGATAATTTGGTTTATCTAACCTGTGCTACAAGGATTAGTGTTTGTAAGAGAGATGTCAGATTACTCTGGCTATTGATCAGCTTTCAATACTTTCATTTGTTGTACCATTTTACTTTTTTCAGTTTTTATGTTGCCTTAGCCATCTCTTCTTTCTATTTTCCTTCTACTTTCCTAAATTGCTGTTTTTTATGCTAATGGTATACATAGTAGGAACACATCCTATGTTTAGATTCCCTAATTTTAATAATTGGTTCTTAATGGTCCAAGATCATATATATTTTGAAATTATCTAATAATTTAATACTATTGATAATTTGAAGGATTTTGAATTAAAAAAAACAATAAATTAAGATATATGAACCCTTTATTAATTGAAGAGAAACTAAAATTGAAGAATTGTTTGCTATATATATTGAACATTTGTAACAACTTTTATGGTAAATACAACAAGATATATTTATGAATACTTATGTATTTTGGAAAAATGTATTTTACTTGAAAGTATTAGATCAATGTAAGAGAAAAATATGGTGGTTTAGAAATTTTTTACTTTGTCATCTCTAGAGCTATTAGGTATTATATTGATCATGATCAGTAGAGAGAGTAAAATTTGCTGAGGGGACTGGGGAAAATTTTCATCAATTTCTTTACTATGTTTTGTCATTTCTGCTGATTGACAATGTACGCAGAAAAATGTCAACTAACTTGAAGTTGAGAGCCAACAGCATCGGGGCCTTTGTAATAGCCTAAAATTCCCTCCGCAATACTCACAATATTCTATTGTAAAATATGTTTATGTGTAAATGGTAAAATACAAACACAATTATATACCTTTTTGCCAATTTCTGAGTTAAATACCTTTAAATTAGTGTAGTATGATACTAAGTCCCAAATTATGCGTTAGAAAAACGATGGGTGGCTTTTTCATTTGCACAATCATGGAAATTGATGGGGATGAAGAAGAGAAATTCTTTATTTGTCTTTGAATCTTATGGTAAAAAATAAATTTCTAGATATGCAACATAAAATCTGAAATCACACACAACACAATCCAATATTACTGAAAAGGTGTTTTAGGATTATATTGATAGCATGAGAAGCTCTTTTGATTGCCACATGTTATAGGTGCATGGATGGTGTGAATTACTGAACCATTCCTTAACACGTTTCCTGTGTCTTTGGCTGCATGTGTACCAGCTGGTAAATTGCTCATTTAAGACCCAGTATAAATGCATTACATTTGATCATTTTTGCAACATTTAAAAAAAATAATTTTTATGCAAGGTGAAATGATTTTGTGCGATTGTATTTTTCATATTCAATAGCTAGAATTAAAATTTATTCAAGCTGGAAAATTGATTTCCCTATTTTGCTACTTACAACCTAACCAAACCGAAGGTTAACAGCCGCAGAAACGCGGGGAACGTCTTAATGACCATAACAATATTGTAGTAGAGATAGATTTTTTATAATGCTTTCACTGAATCTGTTCCAATTTTTACTGCTCTCTAAATAGATTAGTCTTCAATGTTTAGTAATAGCATTTAGATTGTCTAATTTTTGTTTCAGTTGTGAGGTCTTGTTCTATATCACTCTCAAATGTTTATTGGATATATTTAGGTGTTGCAATCATAGAAAATCTGAATCAACAAACTTAAGTTGGTTTAGGTCCCATGACAAGGCTGGCATACTAACCATATGGTCCAGGTGTCTAATAAATTTAATTGTTGATAAAGACTGTTATCTTAATATTATACAAAGGTTTTAGTTATAAAATATATGGGAAGGTTGCTAACACGTTATGAATTATTTCTGCATCTCCTATTGCACATTTCTCTAAAATTAGAACATCATTTGTTGTTTCAATAATTTTCTCTAGGATGGCTTTGCTTCAATTGTTCAGAGACCCAAGCCAGGCTTGCTTTGCGAAGTGCAAACTTTTCAAGAGATGTCTTCTCAAAAAGTACTTATTGTAGAACAATGACTAAGGTGTCATTGGATGCGCAATAAGTTGCTGCATAAAGAGTCAGAGGATTACGTTGAATTTCACAATAGTTTAGTTTTCAAATTTAAAATTTTTTTTTAAAGTCATCATTTTTCCATAGATTTTTCAATGTAGCAAAAAATAATTATGAATTTAAGAAAAATCTGATGTCAGTAGATAGAGCACTTTGTTATGCGTCTAATGATACCAAAATCATTGCTCAACGATAAAAACTCGCAGAGAAAATTGATTTTCAAACATAAACATGAACCCACCCATTTCTATAAATGAAATAGCAAGGATAGTCACTTTTAAAATAGACGTTATTACTTAGCGAGTTTAATATGTCAGAACTAAAAATATACACAAAAGATAAACGTTTCAACCACAAGGGTCATCTCCAGCATCTGGGGAAACCCAATTATTTTCACAGAGTTAAAAAATAATATGTATGGTTAACATTTGTGATTGCTAACAGGAAATTTGCAAGGGATTGGAAGATTGGGTATCATTTAAAACCGGTTTGCTTTTCATGATAAAAAGAGACTCTAAAATACGAAGATCTGTTTGTCTAGAAGAGGTTGCAATTATCTGGAAATCGTCTAAACGAACAGGCAAGTTGCATTTTTCTGCATGGGCACGCACAGAGGATTGAGGGGGAGAAGCTAGAGGCCTATTTGTTCGAAAGCTTCGTCCGGCATGCTCTGCTACACGAATATGCAAAGCACTTTTTGTAGACCCTACGTACTCAGACGCACCCAGTGCGCAACGATACTTGTAGATGACTGAAGAGAGCAAAGCCTTTGGAAGCTTATCTTTGTAATTGAAAAAGAATTGATTTTGTACGAGTTAACTAAAATTATCCGAAAATTAAAATGCATGAAATGTTTTGATAGTAGCGTCAGTAAATCTTTTTTCAATTTTTCAGATTGGTAACTGAAATAGGGTATAACAAAATAGAAATTTTTTTCCTTACTGTTGTCATGGGTAAGCGGTCACAAAATTTTGAATTTAAAAACTTCTTGATTGAGGAATTTATGAGCCAAGCGGGGAAACCATTACTACAGAAAAAGTTTATCAAAAATTCAACTTCACTATGAAATGGCTGAAAACTTGAACACACACTATACGCTCTACATAACAGAGTTTTAATACTATTCAATTTGAAATGAAAATTACAAAAACTATAGAAACTCAAGCCCAACCCAGTAAATGTTTGCTTGCGATAGACAGAGCTATGAAATTTGTTATTTTGATGAGTAATCTTAGAATCCCAAAATGGGAGACAGTTTTTTTTTTTCAAGTTCCATGGTAAACTTAAAGGGTCATCTTCAGCACCTGGGAAAACAGTTATTTTCACAGAGTTAAAAAAATAATATATATACCTATGTATAAGTTTACCCACCCATTTCCTCCTAATATCTCCGTAATTATGGCAAAAAAGGGGAAAAGTTATGGAGATGACCCCAATTTATTTTAAAAAATACAGGTGTATGCCAATTTTCATAGATCTAGATTTTATAGAAATAACGTTAGTCATTTTGTAAAAATTAACTAATGTCTTCCAATCTCTAATTCTTCACAAAAAATTTTTCTATGTAACTCAGAAATTTTCGTTGATATCAACGTAATTCTCCAACTCTTTATGCAGCAACGTATTGCGCATCCAAATGATACCCAAATCATTGCTCTACAATAAGTAGTTTTTGAGAAGATGTCTCTTGAAAAGTACACACTTTTCCCTACCCTTTTCCCCATTTTCTCCAAAATTATGTCAAGAGTGGGAAAAAGTTATGGAGACAACCCCTATTTACTTCCAAAAATACATACATCAGCCAATTTTCATCGATTAAGATCCATTACAACAAACGTTACAGCCATTTTCTTGATTTTGGGTAGACGTCTCCCTTAAAGTTTCCAGCAGAACGTTTTTATGATTGAATGATCATTGCCAAAGTAATTAAGATATACCTAATTGCTGATATCTGACAATTGATAGCACCCTGAAATTATGGTAAACACCCCTTGGAGAAGTGCAACTATGTAGTAAATTTATGGGAGTTATTGCAACCAGGGAAAGATGGTAACTCTAAGCTGATGGCTTGGTAGGCCTTTTGTTGAAATAAAATAGGTTTGTCATTTTGTTAAGGGCCACTTTTTTCTTTTTTTAATTCATTACTGTTCTTTTTCTTTTGCTTTTGCTTTAGAAAGTTCTTTTCAATTTTGCTGTATGTACAGGATGTGGGGACATTCTTCTATAATTCTCTGAACCCTTGTATACTAAAAGGTGCCTTCCTTTCTCCTCGCTTGAGAACACTTTTATTGTGATTAGGAAGGGTTAATTTAATTCATAATCTAGTCTTTATGCCAAGTTTTGACAAGCTGTCACAATTTTGATCATGTTATGATTAAAACATTTCTATCAATGTTTTCCTGTACAAATTTGCAAAATTTCCAGTTTGTAGTGTAGTACTGAGTAGGTTTAACTAAATCTAAAATATTGGTGAGCTCATCATTTACTTATTTATTTTTTTAAGAAGTTCATGAATTAGTGAAATTATCTTCAGAAATCAAGTTCTTATAGTAAAGCAGACTTCTCAGGTCTTTGTCTGCCATTTCTCCACATCTTGTGCAAGCAATGGGAATGTTAGTTTATCAAAAGCACATGCCAACATCTGAAATAAATTGTAATAGATGGATTTTATAAGCTTTCAACTAGATTTAGGTAAACTTTTACAAACACTGGGTCTGTATCCCTCCTTTTACATCAAATGCAAATTCTCTTCAACCACTGAGGGAATAATGACAGGTTTAAAGAATGGTTTCAATAATGGTTACAATTCATGCTAGATGATCAAAAGAAGTACTAGCACTATATACTCTTAGAAAGGTGAATCATAATTAATTCTAAGACTTATTGAGTTTCCTTCATTGCCTACTGCCACCATTTTACTCTACTAGAGGAAGCTCTTCATTTTAACAAATGCCATAATAAGAAGACTGTTAATGGTTAACTACAAATTTTGTCTACATTTTAGGTAGATAACTAACTAGACTTATAGACGACAAACATTGAAAGGTAAAAATTGAATGCTGTGTAATGCATGTGCTCCTCATAATGGATTGGCATTAATTGTTTTCCCTAATTTGTGTTATAAAAATCTATCCTTTAAGACTATTTACTTACGGGCAAGTTCCAATTTTTTCAATGTAATAAATATATGCCAACAATAAATAGATGCCACAGTTGTATTAATAAAATTTTAGTGCAATGTTTTCATGGTATAACTTGTGTGCTCAGGGCTGCAAAGAAGAGGAGCGACATGACCCCTGAGGAGCTGGCGGCCATGGAGAAGGAGGAGTTTGCTACGGGGCCTCTGCGAATTCTCAATGAATCTGTCCAGAATAACACTCAGGTCATTAGAAAACCTCATGAATGTTGACTTTGTGTTTTAAACCATTTGTAAGGAAATTTTTAGAATATTTTGGGTGTGCAACTCAATTGTACCTGCCTTGCTGGGTCATTAGTGGAGTTTTCAAACTGTTGATGAATGGACAGCCATTTTTGTTGCAGGTTTAATTGAAAAGTGTTCTGCAGTTATTTTGTGCATTTTTACTTGTAGAATGATACTGTTTTAATGCTGTAATGAGGAAATAGTTTAGAAATTTTCATAATAACCTAAATGAAAAAAGTTTGTGTTTTTATAATGCTTATCCTGAATAAAATGATTTCATGTGTAGCGGTTTAGCTCCTACCCTCAGGGGTTTATTAGAATATAATTTTGTTAGAAAGTAGAGCTATCTAATCTTTTTTCTCTCCCAATTTTTTTTTTTTTGGGTAAGCTCTATTTTATTGTCTTCATGCATCCTCTTGTTTAAATCTTATTCTGAATATACTTAATTACAAATATCAACCTAACTTGGTGCATTACGTTGATGGTTTATATCATTACACATCCTAATTTTTTATCAGTGGTATACTTCATATGTTCAGTGCATCGCACCCCTCAAGGGGGATACAACTATTGTATCTATAGGACTTAGCAATCCAAGAGAGAAAATGTGAGATCCTGAGCTGAGTTAGGCGGGCCTTCTTTTTGTTATAATTTTTTTAGTTAGTTGCCATCTATTATTGGTTTACGTCTCTCCTTTATTTCAGCACTTTTGACTTTTTTCTTCAACTTTTATCTCGTTTCTAATCCTTCATTCTCAACTTACTGTTTCTCTGCACAGGGGATCCTGTGTGGAAATACACCTTGTGCACAGATATTGCGTTCACTTAGCTCCATGCTGTTTTTTTAAGTTAACAGAGGCTGAAACTAACGTATAATCAATCAATTTAGTGTCTCGTGATGTTTTTGTGAGCAGATTCTGATCAACTGCCGTAATAACAAGAAGCTGTTGGGCCGCGTGAAGGCGTTTGATAGGCACTTCAACATGGTCCTGGAGCAGGTTACAGAGATTTGGATGGAGCAGCCCAAAACTGATAAAGGACAAAAGAAAGCCAAGCCTGTCAACAGAGAAAGGTAACTGCATTTTATATTATTCTCGATTTTATTATATCACCTGTTTTGTGTCTTGCATTTCTCCAGCTGTGGCATTCTTTGTGTACAATAAGGCGATTTTTGTTATGTTTATTACTACCTGATGGTGAGTGGTGGTTACTCTTTATTCTGCCAGTTCTCTGAACTTGGTTGTTATAATTTGGTTTCCATGTTATTTTATACATCTCAAAGTACTTCGTATTATTTAAGACAAGTTGAACGTTTTTTTAAAGAGGACTCTTATTTTGGTTTAAAGCACTCCCTGAAAAAAGAGGGCTTTTATTGTCTTTTCAAGGAGCATATTTTAGTCTAAAGGATATCTCGTGTATTCTTACAACTAATAAGAGCAACAGTTAGTGTAGGTATTGTATGCTTTCTTTTCTACCATAAGTTCGATTTATATTTTACGGTTGGGAGAATGATTCGGTGCAAACAGTGATTGAGGTAAATCTTGGTGAATGTAGTACAATTTTATATATGAATAAGGTAGAAAAATTTTGATTGATGAAAGTATCTGATGAAAATGGCCATGGACGAGAAATATGTGAAAACTCTAATAACATTACGAATGTAGTTTATAATCTCGTAAATCTAAATTCTTCAACAAAAGAGAATTCTTTTACATTAAAAAAATTATTGCTTTAAGGTATTGAATTTTGCCTCAGTCTAATGTTGAGGTTATTGCATGCAAACAGTTCTGAATGAAAAAAAAGAAAAAAATGAGCTTGAAATAGATCAATGTTAATGACTTATAAGTGAAGACAAAATTTCTTTTAATTTTATCAGATTAGGTTGATCACTTAGTCTTACTGCCATCAAATATGCGGATGCAGGAATCAATTGTACATATAATGAGGATTAAGGTTCCACAAATAATTCGTAATCCTTGCTTCTCTTGATGTTCACTGGAAAGTTTGTTAATAATTTACAGAAAGTTCCATCGTCAGTTAAGTCGTCATTTACATACTTCGTTCGTCACAAATGACGGGATTTGAAGATTGATGTTGCTTTTTAGTCACCGTTGTTACTAACAACTAACCCGAAGAATTCACAATATCTTTATGAAATACTCGGTAGTTCCATTTTTCATTTTGAATTTGCTAATACATTTTTAAGGTATTGAGGTACGTTTAAAGTTAAAGGTATAGCTCTTTTAGATTGAGATTTTTTCTGTTAAAGTACACTACGTGATTCTGTTTCAAATAGGAATCTGTATAGGCTCAACTATTTTCCTAATTGTCAGCAGCCATACTGAGTGCCGCCGTCATGCCACATAACATTGCCGCATTTAAGTGGATAATTATAGCTGTTGCCTGCTGTACTCGAGGCAAATTTAATCTACGGAATTAATCTCTGTACAATCGTCCTGGAACACTGACGACACGTAAAAATCGCAAAGTAGCAACACAATAATGACCAATTATTTACTATGTATTTTAGATCTTCCATGCATGTCTTTTGCTCGGTAATTAATTCATCATCTAACTGTATTAGTTATTGTATCTATGGGAATTAGCACGCTAAGGGGAAAAATGTGAGAGCATGAGCTGAATTTGGTAGGCCTTCTTTTTGTTGAAATACAATGTTTTTGTTATGTTAAGGACCATCTTTTTTTGGTTCACTGCTGTCCTGTTTTTCAGCACCTACTAATTTTTTCATCAACTTTGATCTTGTTTCATAATCTTCTTTTTCATCTTACTGTTTCTATACCCTTTCTGCATAGATTCCGCATTCCTTCAACTCTACACTAAATGGTGCCTCCCTCCTTCCTCTCTTTTGATCTCATTTGTTGAGGATAGGGAGGCTTAAACTAACTAATAATCTAATCATCTACTGTATTACTCTTTTCTCCGTTTCAATGAACCTATGATGACGTATTTTTGATTAAAATACAAATCTGAAATATGTCATACAAATGTCAACTATTTTGTCTTTGCGCAGATCTCGTCCAAGAAGCGTAATATTTCATTTCTTGTAAGATGTGTTTCAACATTTTTTCATTTCAGTATTCAAACTAAGCAATTATTTGGTATAAAATGTTGTTGGTATGTTACTAATAAGAAAAAGGATAAAGTAACAATTCTGTCAACTCTTTTGACACGTTTCTGTACAATGATAGTGTATCAAATACGAGTATATTCTAAATTACTGTGTAGGGTATTTATACGCTACAAATGACACACTTATATTGGTTAGGTATATTCACGATATACCTTACGAACGGATGCCTGTATTTCAATTCGTATGACTCAATCTTGAGTGTATATGCTAAGCAATCTTCAAAAATATAATTATATTATGTGTTGGGCAGATTTATTCAGAAAATGTTTCTACGTGGCGACTCTGTCATCATCGTTGTGAAAAATCCACTTGGCCAACAGCAGACTGCGTAGCTGCCTGTGAGTCCTCTCGCCTTGCTCTCATCTGTTTGCTAGTCTGCTGTGAGCGCCATTCCACATTATTCGTGCTCATGTTCACCGTTTCAAATTTTGCAGTACCTGATAGGTTCACTTTTATGGCAGTTGTGCGTTAACGTAATTGGTTATTCATTAATCACTTCATCTCTACAAAAGAGCAACCTTTTTTGTGAAGGAAATTTTTTTTGACCAGTTCCAGTAAAAAGCCAGACGGCTGAAAATGTGTTGATCCTTCTAAATGATCATTTGAAACAGGTACGTTAATTCTATTATTGTTCGATCTCGATTCGACGGCTTTAATATTCTGCTGGAAGTCTTCAATAGAATGTTTGAAATAGTGCAAGAGTTCAGAGATAGTTTGGAGCTAAATTGCAGCTGCAGTTTCTAAGCTCAAATATCCTTCTAAAGTTCCGTCAGTTCGCTTGTCCAGATACAGGCAGACTAATTTGAATATATTTCGCTATCGGGGGATATCTCATCTTTTGGATTTAATGGTGTAGCAGGTTTCCAAAGCTCCAACATTTTTGTGGCATTTTGTTTTAAATAAATGGAAAACACGAGATTTTTTAAAAATCGAATTTCATAATTTATCCATGAATCTTTTGTGCTGAGAAATAAGTCATTAGGTTCTTATAATCCTGCTAACTCGATAATTTACTACAGCTCTCTTCCCATACATCGATCGAAGCAGCCTCACGCAAGCTTATGTGCCTAAGGAGTAAAAAAAAAAGTCAAGCACTTAGCAAGTGTTAGGTTCGCCTTGCAACATCTTGCAACCCGCATTGTTCAAAAGAAAAACAGCACTCCACAACGAGAAAGTTGAAACCGCATACGAAAAACTAAAACGGATAGGAAATTCCTCGATAAGTTTGTTCTCTTCCATGCTTCACCCAGTCGCATTGGGAGAAGCCTCTAGAATAGGTTAGTAAGGATTAACGTAAAACGTTGACTGTTGCGTGCCTCATTGGTCAACGCTGAGAGAATTCCCATACTGCGGCTAATTTACCGGTGGTTCAGCTCAACCCAAGTTGCACAAAAACTCAACTATTTTCATTTCATGCTTGCTATTTTCTGAGTAAAATACTGAAATTAACTCTAATTTGAATTGATCATTGAACTAAAGTTAGACCCACCGGAGTTAGCGTGTAAGGAATCAAGGAAATCTTTTCCTGCTTCCTTGAACAAGACTGACATGAATCTGGGTGATTTCAAAGTCCTTAAGCACACACACCAATCTCACGTCAACGTACTATTGAGTACACAAATCGGGAGTTCCTGGAAATAAACTTACAGCGCGAAATGGTAACTGTAACAACTGTACTTCAGTTGAAGCGGAAAAATACGAGCTAGTATTAGAAAACGGAAGATTTATTTGTATTATAAATTTGAACACAATCTAGAGCATATATAGATAAAGACCCAGTTACAATCATTCATGCTGCCTGCGCGGTAATTACTAACTAACCCTACCTCCACCCAATTAAAACAGTTTGACCAACACATACGGAGCTACAGTAAAATTTTTTGGTTCAATATAAAGTTGAAGGGAGCATCAACGTGTGAATACTAATTTAAAAACGTAGCAGACAACTTATCCAACACTTGTAAGAAGGCTAAAGAAAAAAACAGGTCTCGCCGAACTCGAAGAGACGTAAAAACGAAAGTTAGAGCGTTACTAGCTACAAAGCTTTGCCAGTAACATCTTCGGCGAACAAGTGCTGGCGACTCCTTTAAGAGTATGAATTACATTAGTCGCAAGTGTTTCCAACCTATTTTGCACCCCGCATCCTTGAAGAAATTTCACTCGAACTTCGCACCCCATGAAACAAAAATTCCAACCTACATATAGCCAATATGCTATTATTTACCTGGAATTTTCCCGCATCCCCTGGAATATTGTCTCGTAGCCCCAGCGTGTGCGAGCACCTTAGGTTAAGAACCCCTGCATTAGAGGAACCCCTCTTCACATGCCACACTGATGAGGGGCGCCACTGGCATTATATTGCCCGAGGGAAATTTAAGAACCAACACAAGCAACTAGGTCTCCAGATACCCTGACTTATAATTAATATTGAACGCTGACGTATAATCATTATTGTTAAGCCCCAAAACACGAACACGCTTGCAGCACTACAGCTTATCATAAGCTACAATTTAGGATTCACATAGAACAGACACTAGTTTTCAAAGTAAAGGTGCTTGATAATTGTTAAAATTTGGGTTTACGTCCATGCTTAAACTATGTTAAGAATGTACCAAGGAAGAACGCTTTGCCGTTAAGGTAACTATTCATTAATCCTAGATGTTAAGCACCTGTTTAATACTGTACTTCCAACAAAAATTGCCGAAGTAACAAATTTCAGAAATCGATAATACAAAATTAGTCTCAAAATCTTACAAATTAAAAAGCTCAGCACAAACTATGAATTTTGATTCCATGCTTCTTATGGAGAAGTGATTTGGGACGAACAGTCAGGGCCTCGCACATCAATATCACCACACCTCAGCCAGAACAAAATCAAAACAAGGAAACATCAAATGAGGTACGTCAGAGTAAAACGCTCCTCGAAGACTGCGTGAGAAGACATACATATTATACACAGCACAACTGAACTTCAAAGTAGTTCTAGACAAGTCCCTAACTCAACAGTTACGAAACATTAGAAGATAGCCACATAGAGTAGTATGTCTGTGTCTTATAAGTTTTTACACAGGAAATTAGAGCTATCTCTTCCCAAGACATTCTATAGGAGAAAACGAACATCCATATACGTTTTTAGAGCACGCAAACATGCTTGTCAGTCCTTGGAAGTCTGGTAGTTGATTTTCATACTTAAAAATTTAATAGTCAATTATACAACATTTATTCGTCAGAAAGCAAGCGCGATGAGAACTACACCAGTCATGTGATGTAGATGCCTACTTCAATATTATCAAAATAAGATCCTAAATGAATAAATTTAAAATATCCCTAGCATAAATTATGGTTCCAACTACTCAGAAATGCGGTTGCATGTTACTAAACGCAGTCAAACAATGTTCGAATACTTAATTATTCGTACTGATGTTAAAATGAGACGCGCTGACAAAGCAGCGGGCGAAATCAAAATGTTTCTGAAATATAAAGGAAGCCAAGATCCCAACGCAGCGATGGAACAGGCGACTTAAAAATCTTACTACATTATTTAAAGAGAGATACAGACATTCAGTGCAGCATGGACGGAATTCTGCTCAACATCCAAAAGCAAGTTTCTTGTAAGCCGAGGTGTGACATTAACACTTCTAATGCTCACCACTTTGCATTTCGACTTGCGCATTTTTTCTGAACGTTCCAAGTTTGACACTATAAGAAAATTGAATTGTAAAATGTAAATGCCAGCCAAACGTGAGTTTGAGATTTAAATGAATTGCATATGTCTAGATTTCTGTCAAATCCATGTGAACTCCTTTCATGCACCACCGAACTAGCGAACTCTTTCAAACTACCAACATATTAAACATTAGTACCATAAGTACACAGTGATTTACTTGTCACACGAAGCTATACTGGCATTTTGATCTCCCAGTCAATGTGATTCAAAGCTAAACTAACTGGCTGACTCGCTCTCGCTCAAAAGTGGCTTGTGGGAAAAACATTTGCATGCAAGGAAACAAACGGTAGAGTTCAAATTTCACTCTTGAATTGAATAACAACCCAATAAAATTATTTCATCGATGAACTACTACGTAAACTTATTTTGTATCCTGCAATAGAAAAAAGTAAGAAACACTAAAGGTACTACCTTAATTGGAAGGGTAAAAACATCCTCTGAGGTAATATAAAAGGTAAACTCTCTACGGTCACAAATAGTTTGCAATGAATATCCCTGACCTGCACGTATTAAAACAACTTTCTATAACATGTTCTATCACATTTATTCGTACGTTGAATATTAAAGCAAATATATTGTCGTAAGTCTAAGTTGCATCAGAGTGTGACAGTAACTCTTTGTTTCTTTTCTATCTATCCTGAGCGTCGATTCAATTCTAGGTTCTCATTCTTACATTAAAAAAAAACAATATTTTAGGACATAACTTGAATAATAGGAGTACACGGGTATCCCACATTAGCTCCTGTGATAAGGACCAGGTAAATCCCTTTCTCTCCTAAAGGTAAACTGATTACTGCTGAACATACTACTAGAGGCTCAGATGTGCTAGAAATGTGGCTGAAATAACACATCTGAGCTGGTTGTAGCTATATCCATACCACACCTTGAAGAGATGTCAATCAGGAACCACACACGCACATCCTTTCGATGTTACCATCACAATAATTTGCAGATAAAGAAACAAAGCCAAATCACCCAGGCAAGAAATCAGAATGTTTCTGGAAAGGAAACTCGTCGTCCCTCAACTTCTTCGTAACCTTTAAACCTAATTGAAAGGAAGCTATGAATGCTCCGACACCTAACCTGACTGAACCACCTCACTATAGCTTCGTGCTGAATATCATGCTCAAGAACTGCTCGTAGCCCACGGTGATGACGCCTCGTCTCTCCACGTCGTGCGCAGCGAATACCTGGGTCAGCATCTGCGAATAAATGCCCCGTTAGTTCCTTCTATTTAACTAGCTTATCATAACCAGCGGTCACAATTGTAAACGCGCAATTATGTTATTACGTCCACTATCAAATCCGACACTCGCACCGAGTGCGTATTGCCTCAGTGTTATGTTGAACCATACATACATTGAGCTTGCAGCTTTGCATGCAACTGGCATGACTATTGTAATGGTAACTTGTTATTACAAATGAAACTCGCTTGCAGCGGGAAAAAATACAAATAATGATCAAGACTAAACTAAAAAATAATGCTATCGTAGAGTGAAAGTAGCACATTGCAACATTCGTTTTACATAGTTTCAGCAAAATCCCCAGAAATATATACCAATTAGTATTAACATCAACAGGTGATAGGGCAAAACAAATGAAGTGAGATTGGATGTAAGTTAGGTTAAGTCTCTCCCCCCACTACAACAAAGAGAGGAATGAAGAAAGCCCTTTTTAGAATGGAATTAATGAAACAGGCATCTATTCACATGGTGGATCCCCATACCTTGCGCATAGTAACAGTAAGATTAAAAAATATTCATGAAAAAAGATAAAAGTTGAAAAAGAAAAAGTAATAAGTGCTGAAGAAAACAGTAGTGAACCAAAGTAGGCGGTCCCTAACAAAATAAAATCTATTCTATTTCAACAAAAAGCAAGGCTTACCTATCTTTCAGCTCGGATCACACCGATTCCCTCTAGAAGCGATCTCCTTTAACTCCGTGAAAAGGTGGTTAGGTAAAAAAAAAAGTTTCAAAAACCTTTGAGTTTTTTATACCAACATCACTTCTAATGACCGAACGTCACGTATGATGACCTAGGCGACAGTTACAAGGAGTTATCGCTAGTAGCTATCGATCCATGGTTTTTTCCGCTGCCCTTTTTACTCGATGCGACGTCGTTCAGCGACTTAATGACAATTTGCAAGATATTTTCTCTCGTAGAAATGAGTCGACTTCTCATCCTGATATATACGGACTACAAATGCATGAATGAACAACACGCGGTCTAAGCCAAAAATCTGCCCAAGCATGATGTGAACCTTGCCCAGCTTCACTCACCCCAAGCCGCACTGAGAGTTCGACGAAACGGAGAGGAAAGAAATACGAAATGTAGTACGTAACAGAACCGAAGTTTAATAATCTCGGAACAGCATTCGATGTCAATTAACATAGATACGTTCATACACGCGATAGGTCGAGATTCGCATATTACCCGTTTCATGGCTTCAGACAACTTATTCAGAGAATTTATTAGTGTTATCACGATAAGATATAAACTTTTCTTTATTTAGTCAGGCACATGTGGTGTAACTCGGGCGATGTTTATAAATATAGCCTTTATAATAGCACAGGAATGACTTTTGTACGCACAATCATGCTGTTAATAATGCTCTGGCCAACAGCTGTAGAACAAGCACAAAAAATTCTACACCTATAAATTTTATTAGATCCAACTTCGATCATCCTTCTACTGATTTTACCATTTAAAGAAAAACATAGATTCTGATCTCCAGCACTTGTTTTCAAAATAAATGGAAATGCCACTCAAACTTTCGGCAGAGGTAGAGCACAATTGCTTATTTCGTTTCCGAGTAGTTAACATAATCAGCTGCCAGTTAGCCGGATGTTGAGCTGCCGGAATAGCAACTCAATTAGAAATGATAAGACGCTATCGCTATATGACAATGAACTAGGGAATGGATTTTCCAACAATTCACATTGCGTAGCGAGACAACTGGAAACAATAAGATAAGTCAGTTCATGACTCCCCAACCGAAACGAAAGCGTTCAAAAGAAGAGGAAGGATGAAGGCACCATTTAGGATGGAATTAAGGGAACGCAAAATCTTTGCACAAGGTGTGTTCCCACACAAGATCCCCTGTGCATAGATGCAGCAAGTTAAGGGGACCTACTGCCCTGGACTTCAATTAATGAACTAAATTTTACAAACTTCTTTTTTCCCATTTATATTGCAACCAGGTTAACGAAAATGCATACAGATATGTAAAATTGAATTCCAAACACATTTGCTTCTATAAAAATTTTCGATTCTCTTGGCAAAAAAAAAAATTTCGCGCGAATAAAAGAAAAAAAATGCGCAAAACATATCTATTTCCACAATTTTCAACGTGGAAGAGTGATTTTGGTCTCATTCGACGTGGAAAGACTGTAGAAACACCGTAATGCTTGATTGGTATTGAATTTCGGATTAGAAAAAAAGTTATTGGTACACATGTCCAACATATAAATAAAATTAAATTTTTTTTTCAATTTTCTATCAATAAAATTTTCATTTGCACTTCAAATAGAATTTTGCGTCTTCACGCTGTTGCCACCGTCAAACCGCATTGAATGAGACTAAAATCACGCTTTTACGTTGAAAATTGCGGAAGGAATGTGGGTTGGCGAAAACAAAAAAAATTCAATATTTATATTTTTGTTCGCCCTATAACTTTTTTTTCTACTGCTAAAATCGAAATTTTTTACGTATGCAAATGTGTTTGGAATTTAATTTTAAACATGTGTGCAAAAAAAAATTTTAAACATCTTTTAAACATTTTAAACATCCGAGGTTAGAAAAAGTTATCTAGGATTTCTCTGGGGGAGACATTTTTCGGACATATGTAACAATAACTTTTTTTCTAATCCGAAATTCAAAAACAATCAAGCGTGACGGTGTTACTACAGTCTTTCCACGTCGAATGAGACCAAAATCACTCTTCTACGTTGAAAATTGTAGAGTGAGAATTGTTTTAACCAAAAAAACATTAAATTTTTTAATTTTTTTTGGGAAAATCGAAAATTTTATCAGAAGCAAATGTGTTCAGAATTCTATTTCACATATCTGTATGTATTTTCGTTCCCCTAGGTGCAATAGAAATGTGTACAGTGAGATTTGAAGAGTGAGGTGAGTGCAGCGCGGTAGATCCCCTTAACAAGGAAGGCTATGAAACAAGATGAAAGATGAAGAAGTTAGAGGTGTTGAAAAACAAGACAACAGTGAACAAAAAAAAAGGTGGTTCTTAGCATGAAAGAAATATTTCATTTCAACAAAAAGAAGACCTTCGATTAGATTAGATTATTAGTTAGTTTAAGCCTCCCTATCCGCAACAAAGGCGATCCAAAGAGAGGAAGGAAGAAGGCACCATTTAGTATGGAGTTAAGGGAACGCGGAATCCATGCGGAAAGGGCATAGAAACACTAAGATAAGAAAGAAGTTCATGAAACAAGATCAAAGTTGAAGAAGATGAAAGTAGTAGGTGTTGAAAAAACAGGACAGCAGTGAACCGAAAAAAAGTTGGTCCGTAACAAAACAAAAACCTATGTCATTTTAACAAAAAGAAAGCCTACCTAACCTTTAGCTCGGGCCCTCACATTGCCCCCCTGGGAGCGCTAATTAAAAGAAGACCTTCTTACTTCTTTGCTCAAGAGCTCACATTTTACCCAGGGAGCGCAAATTCCCATAAAACAGTCGTCTTCCCCTGAGGAAACAGCTGGCAGTGAAAGTTATTTCAAGCTACCTCAGAAGAGCTTACATTGTAAGCTGTACAGCTACAACGATGTAAATTGTTTAAAAATTTGGCCTCAGGAACATCACTCAATTTTCTAGAAACACGAAAAACGTCCAATGGTGCGCTGAAGGTGTCACAATGTTTTGATTGCTATTAAGACAAAGTCTGACAACATCGTCAAGTTCATGTGCAGAGTAATTTGGCATTCTACTCGCAACAAACACATCGTGAGCAAGATAAACAGGGAACTACTGCAAACGAAACACAGGAAGACTGAAATCTTTCTCTATGGAAGCATTCAATACGACGTGCCGGTCAACTCGTGACGACAACTAAAGTAAAAATAGAAGATTTGTATTAGTTAGCTAAAAAGATGTAATGACTATTCCAACGCAGCAGAATTTGCAATAAATAATACAGCTACGCAAACTAGAAACGGCACCACTCAAGAAACGCTTGCCTGCACTGGCGACAGGGAGAAGCCCATCCTAGAGTGATGCCATTAACTTAAATGCTTCTTAACGAGAAACTTGAAACTTACATTAAAAAAAGTCAGAACACTTGCGAGATTCCAATGAGGCTATTACACCGAGATTCAAAGCTAAGATTTAAATCAAAACTATGGTAAAATTCACTATAATAACTCATTTAACGACAGCTTCGGTCATAAACTATTATCAATACTATGGTAAAATTCACTATACATCAGCATTAAGCTGAACCATCAACTAACATCCGTAAGTACATAATGCTGCATTTTACAGACACGTGAGAGTAAAAAAACATCGAGAGCAGTAAGACAACAGAAGCTTGGAAGAACACAATAAGTACCAAGTCGAGATCAGTGCTTGCACACGGTATCAGTTACAATCCATCATGAAATTCGAACTCCCATTACACAGTACAAAATCCAAATACTTCTCGTTAGTATCACACTTCCTCACTCTTAGTCACACTATAACTGTATCACCAAGTTGATAGACTTGAAGTGATACTTGGCACCACGACTAATTTGATTATTATACTTTCATTACTGATTTTTTTGAATGATCGTTCTTCGCCAATTAGTACTTTAGCACTTGCGCCAGCTTCAATATTTTAAGACTCAATTTGGCAAGTAGAGGAAGACTGAATATTCCAACACCATTCCGTCCAAAACACTATCATACTCCTGAGACGGCACACTTTGGAACGAAACGAGCTTTCAAACCTCATTTCAGCCCTGCGAAATCCGATGCAGTTCACACCAGATTTCTTCCCATATCAGAACAAATTTTTCTTCATTCAAATACCATAAAAACTTGGGATCCACATGCCAGTAAAACCTCCCATTTTTATGAGAAACGTGGCTGCCAACCCATTAGTGGACACATGGTTCAAAACTCGGAGCCACAAAATACTAAAGGCGAGTATAAGCGAACTTTTTACTGCACATAAACTTTTGGATTCTCTTCGTATAATTGTTCATGAGCTAGATACGGAACGTTCTTTCCAAGCAAGAACTACACAGCGTGCACCGTACCAGCAGATATGACTACAGTTCATGCAGGTAATACTGCCGAGAGGTTGCTAATGAGGAATTGAAATTACAATTAATATTCGAATTAAGAAATTTTTAGATGTCACATGCTCAACCCTTTTCCTTCGATACCGAAATGTTTCATAAACTTCAACAATTTCATACCTGTGCATTGTGATGAAAATGCTTTCCTACACAGTCTGAATATGCCCTGTGAAGCAATCGTTTTACTACTGTTCTGGGGTGGAGTTTCCCTTCACACGGACAAAGATGTTCATATCCGATCAGTTCTTTAACCAACTAAACGGTAAATAGATTTAAAACCTAATTTTCAAATAGCTAATGGCAAACCCTGAAAGCATTCAACATCAGTCATTCCAGCACAGTTTAAAGGCCCTTTCGCCAACAAAACGCTTCTAGTAGAAAAGTGATATAGTTCTCCAGAGCACCGAACAATCGTCCAGGAATCTTCACACCGTTACACTGCTTTTTAAGTCAATGTTGTGCTGCTGTAATTCGAGATTGGACCACAATGCAATAAACGTGATTTGTACAGTAATAACAGAACAAGCAGATAAGGTCTTAACTCACGATGAAAATAGAATTCCACCTCAAAACAAAAAGCGTTTTTCTCACTTGTTAAGCTCCATTTGTGAAACATTACGTAAAACAATATCCTACGAACAACAACAAGTTGCAAATAGCACACATTTCTCCCACAAAATAACTGAAATTTCTCGCATTGGCCATGTTAGCCTACATCTATACTGAGTTTTCAAATCGCATTACACTTTTTTTTTGGATTAGATTATTAGTTAGTTTAAGCCTCCCTATCCGCGACAAAGGCGATCCAAAGAGAGGAAGGAGGAAGGCACCATTTAGTATGGNGCTCGGGCCCTCACACAGTCCCCCTGGGAGCGCTAATTCCCATAGATACAATAGTTGTATCCCCCTGAGGGGATCGCATTATACTTGTATGTACATTCAGACAGTCATAATTTAGTGCGCTACACTGCATGAGTGAAAATAGATCACAGAACACAAAACGTAAGACAAGGCGTCACAAGCTTTGGCGCGGTAATCAGAGACAACAACGAAACGAAGGAAGCATGAATGGTTCGGAGTCCAGGAGTCATGTCGAGGTCAGGGAGAGTCTAAACAATTCTGGTGGCAGCAGCCATGAACTGCTCATAGGAGACCATTGCAGTGCCGGTCTGCCGCACGTCCAGCTCTTTGAACGCCGCCGTCATCGTCTGCAACCACAACATGCGTCAGGGGGCGCTGTTCCTTCATTGGGCGCTCCTGTCTCACCGTACAAGTTCTCTAGTACTTATTTGATTCACTGTACTTATATGATTCTAATCTAAGTTGGTCTTAGTACTTTTATAACTTCGGTTGCACCTTTTGACTGACAATGGAAGGTGCCTCATAAATGAAATCTGCCACATTTCTCTTCCTTCAACTTTTAATTTTTAAGTTTATATTTGCTCGTTTGCAACTTTGTAGTACCTATTAACTGCTCGCACAAGTGACCTCTTCTCTTGCCGACTCTTCACACGGCTCTCTTTAAAATTCATTTAGCTCAACAGGTTGATCTCTTCGTTTGTAGCTTTGGTCGTACTTAAAAAGCACATACAGCGACTCATCATTATCCATCTAGCTACGAAAAAAACTAAAATACCAATCTCATGTAAAATTGAGTATAATTGACAATGAATTTCATACAGCCTACAAGTTTTCATGATTCAGGTTTCACAATTCCGAACTAGAAACTCAGTCTAACTCAAAGCACAGAAATTGTTGTTTTACTTCCACTGAACATCTCAAAACCAGTCGTAAGATAGAGCGCTTTGTGAACGACCTGAATTGCGACGATGAAAACGCTTACTAGTGTGATACGATAACGCGCACTCAGGAAACCTTAGCTTGCTAGAGTAGCCCTGATTTAACCACGTATGAAATATAAGCAAATCAATGAATCTACACTATAAATCCACAGATTCAACTTTAGCAATTCAATCAATGAATAAATGAGCACTGATTCAACTCGTTGAACAACAATTCAATTCCATGAATTTAACTGCTTCAACTCTGAAAAATTTAGTTCAATCATTCGAGCATTTTCCTGAAATTTACAACTAAACTTCACGAAAATCATTAACCCCACGACTGAGTCTCACGTTCAGGTGACTAATGCCAATAAATAAGAAAATGATGCTAAGAAAATTAGAAAATAATTTATGAACATGGTTTCTTCTGACTGACTAGAGTGCATCACTTACTTTGGAGTGACTGTGTGAGCACTTTCTAAATGGAGATTGCCTCACATAATGTACTCTACATTAGAAAATAAGGCCAGAAAGTAACATCTAAAATTTAGAATATTTCAATCCAAGTTTAAGCATGAAACACAAATAATTTAGATTGAGAACATTGATAATGCGATAATTTGTGTCAAAAGGTATTCACTTACGATTCCCTTATTTTATTTCTATCTATAAATTCAATGATTTAACCTCAAATTAAATTAATTGATAACTGTAAATGCAATTCCAAGATCCTCTTTGACCAAAATAAAAGAAAGAAAACAGAAATGAAACAAATCTACATTTATAAAGACATTTTGAAATGCACGTTGACTTTAAGCGCTAAGACTCTAAAAGCAATCCAGTCCAGAACGCTAAAATCGAGCCTGCCAGTGCACCAAGCCCCGTACAGAACACGACGACCAAAGTGAAGCGCTCACAACCTCCAAAAAGAGCAAAGTTTACTCAGTCTTTTCAACAGGGATGATACCAATGGGCAATATTTACTTATGCTTAATTAAAAAAAAGATGATTGGAACCGTTTGAAATGCATGAGCATGGTTTTAACTAAGGAAACTACATTAGTTGCTTCTAATTACCATTGACACTTTTTCCACCTTAAAACTTTAGTGAGATGCAGCAACAAATGTTTAGATGTTACTTGTAATGAACCTAACGTATCTCAAAAATTATTTTTTTGAAGTTTTGATTTCAAGGTAGATTGCAAAAAAGAGTAAATGAACGGAGAATTTAACCAAATATTCGTAAGAAGAGATTCTGTCTATGAAAAATTACAAGAGTCAACACCTGACAGTGACAATGGTTTTACCAAATATAGAGTCTACGGTAAACAACTCAAGCTATTAGTAGATGGAAGATCAAAAGAATCTAAACACTTACGGAAAATTAAGATAACAGCGAATGAGAGTGTTACAGAGAGCGCAATTGGCAACGAGCTACACCAGTTTCGATACTCGGAGGAAGTTTAGTTTAGGAACACACAAGAAGATGTGAACAGCGCCCCTTTTCCCCAAGCAGTCGTGCGTCCAGAGAGTTGTGTCATATGAGAGTCCGGTGCTTGTGTAGCATGAAGGCTGGCAGATCAAGGCAAGTGCAGGTCACTGCACTAGACGATGATGAATGTATTCCATCAGTGAGCTTTGTCAGTAAAATTGCCACGGGCATCGCAATTTCAAGGATTTAATGAATGTTACTACTGCCAGATCACACTCACGAGAAGAAATTACTTGGAAGCAAACGAAAATCATGGAGAGTAGAAAAATGAAAAAAAATCAGATTAAGTAATAAACAACATCTTCCACCGCGATGACAAGTAAGAATTAGGAACACAAATTTTTGAAGTTATCGATTCACATCCTAAGGAAGAAAGAATTCATAGGAAAGAAATTCAAAAAGCTCCACAAATCAAAACAACTGGTACCTGAAGATTATACTTAGAGAATGTGAAATAATGAGGTGACTTTAATAATCGAATAAAAGTGAACATATTGTCCCCATGGAAACCTTAACTCTGATGTAAGGTACTTGTAGGCGAGGACACAAAGCAACACAAGCAGAAGTGCAGAAATAGTACGTTCGGCGTACTGAGAACAACTACCAAGGCAAACAATAGAAAGCACGTACCTGCAACACTAAGCAGCACTGGATGAAATCATCAAAGTAAATGACACTCTTTTTGGTTCGGTCAAACTTCTGCATCAGCACATCGAAGAAAGGCTCTGAAAATCTGAAAGAAATACCAATGAATAACACACTTACAGCCATGGGAGCTACGTTTTTATGAATTTGTGATTTCAAACGTGAACCTGCTAACTCATTCATCAGTCTGACAAGAGTTTACACTATCAACGCCAGTGATAAGATTTCTGGCAGCAAAGCACATAAGTCAAACTACGAGGAAAATTGTCCACAAATGAGGTGTGGTAAATGTTGGGTTGCCAGTTTTCGGGCATTGAGAGTGCACTGCCTAAAGCACTGGAAAGTCGTAGTTCATGACTCTCATTTCGACCGAAATTATGATTGCACCTGGACACGAAATTGACTGACAGGCCATGTTAGGTTCATTCCTCGCATGAAAAAACGAAGAGCGAAAGCCCATCTCATCTTTCACATTAACATCAGCGTTTCCTGCTACAAGTCGAGCTTGAAGAGATGTGACTTGAGTGTGTTTTGAAAAATGCAACAGAAAAGAAAAATTAAAAACATAACGTTGAGAATGTCATTACCTCAAACTTTATTGCTTCTCTTCGCACACACTGTTACATTTTGATTTTGAGGTACATTACACACTTTTTCTAAAATGAAATTGCTGTAGATTATTGCCCAAACTTAAACTGCTTCCACTCCATAAAATGAACAGATCATGCCACCCACAATTGAAGTTCAATCGAATATTTGGTAGAAGCATACAAGGGAACAAATCATTTATTAGAATGAGGTAAATTATCAGGAGTCTATGATGATTCACCAAAAACTTTTGAGCTTATTCTTCCTGACATGCTGGTGCACATTGGTCTCGTATAGGTAAACCATTAATTCATAAGAAATAATAACTTATGTGATTAAAACAATATAACATGAAAAACCTCATTTTAGAATAGTACATTTCACAATTTAACAATGGACATAGCTTTGATACAATTAATGTAATGTATGATTGCCTCAGAAAAACAATTACTTGCTGAATGTGTCAAATTTTTTCAACTATAGTAGCCCCGCCAGAACTCGATACAGAAACCACCAGAAATAGGACCATTCATAAAATCTTTTTTTTTTAAATTGTAGCAGCATTGACAGACCTTGATGAACCTTTTACAACATTATAAATTTCTCATTCTAATGTAAATTGCCTTCTAACGACAGAGATCTTTCTATGAATGATGGCCCAAAAATATCCAATTAGATTAAAATCTGGATTAAATTCATCTCTTTAAATCCTAACAAAGTTGAATATGTCTCACTTTCTCTTGTAGGAGGCAAAGAATAGTTGTCTAGTATGAACACATTCCTTCTGTGAAGCAATCAAGGTGCGTCTTCCAGTCAATCAAGGACAACTTCATTCAAAAGATCTCTAGCTTCCATGGATCACAAGAGGGCCAACAATCTTATTAATTATGATTCCAGCCCACAACCTAAGACTGTCTCAACCTTGATGATGATGACGAACGCAGGAATGTAGCACTTTCAGTCCCAACCCACCCTTTGGACCATCCAAGTTTGCTTTGGTCTCAGCACAAAACAATGCAAAACTGCATGGTTTTAGTTCAGTCAACTCTCAACTGCATGTGCTTCTTTTATTAACTAAACTATTTTTTGGAGATCTAACAGCTGCTAAAATACAAACGAGGCAACAGTTTTGAATGATTTTTGGTACATGGTCATTTTTTCATAAGAACATAGGGCTCATAACAGAAGTGTTAACAAATATTGCCCTACACTTGACATACAAACTTGTTGAATTTTGCAACAAAATAATTTGGACTTTCAATGTGTGTAAGTTCCATGATTTTGGTGTATATTTTCTAATTTTTAATACATAAATTGCAACAAAAAACATTGTCCTCAGGCATGTGTGAACTATAAAAGTCATAATTAAAACTTCAACAGCTTCAGTTATTCAGAGCGCACATAAAAAACAACAAACAAATTCATTACATTTTAGTTGCAAATGACGATTTCATGCATGAAATTCCAACCTCCATATCTAAATTAGTAACAGTAACAAATGAAACAAAAGGACATATTAACAATTAATTAGTGATGACATCACCATATCAGTATTAGAATTTATCAAATGATAGCCACAGAAGTTGAATTGCTGCTACCCACTAGCACAGGCAACGGTTACAGTTTTCATAACTGATGCGGTACAAAAAAGTTGCACTTACCTGTAGCCAAAGGTGGTGAGGCAATTTTTGAGCTCATCTTTATTGATGTTATTTGAGTTGTCGCGGTCAAACGAGCGAAAAACGCCCTGCCAATCTGTCACGTACTTCCACAGGTGGATGAAGTCCTCAAAGGCAATCACATTCTTGTTGGCTTTGTCAAACATTCCTGCAATATGAACATCAAATTCTAGCTTTTAAAGTGCAATTTGATGAAATAACGAAATACATACAAAATTAATTTCAGTTGTAGAATTCTAAGGTCAAAAACAAACAAAATAAATTCATTAAAACATGGTCAAAAGAAGGGTCCAATGATAACCAGCTGTATTCCCCATTTGGAAGCAGAAATGGAGCAGAACTGACATCAAATGGAGGAGCAGAAAAGGAGCTGAATCAATAACAAAACTAAGGCACCCATATTAATGGAGCTGAACTGATATCAAAGCTAAGGCACCCATATTAATGGAGCTGAACTGATATCAAAACTAAGCACCCATATTAATTGTGCAGAGTTAAGGAAGCATCATTCGCCCATCTCGGGAGCTGTAAGGTCATGAAGCAAATGACACAACTCAGATTTGAATTCATGAGCTGACTTCACACAGAGGCACAAGGCTTGCTCAACCCATGCTTTAATATTAGCAGAGTGAGAAAAATGATAAAGTAGATTCATAATACCTATGCAAGTAAAAGACACTCACACAAGAAATCTTTCCTTGCCTTGGTATCATGAATCCAATCTACTTCATCATTTTGCTCACTTCCTAAAATTAAAGCATTAGTTTAGCAAACCTTGTGCCACTGACATGTGTTAGTAATCCAAAAGTGTAGAGCTATGCAATGAAAAATAGATCTAAGTAAAATTTATGACAATGGGAATTATTTTGTTTAAGTTCTGTAAAACAATAAGACAAACACTACTAACAAAAAAGAACTACGTACATATGCTTTTTCAGCAAGAGTTTTTTCAAGTAAAAACATGTACTATCTCTAAAATAAGTTGAATAAAATGCTCTGAGCACAATTAATCCAACATCATATTTTCAAACATGTTTGATGCAAAGGCAAAAGAACAGTTTTGTAAGAACATCACTGCTCTTTCAAGGAAATGAACCCCAAAGAGGTCACTCAAAAGGTAGTAGCGTCCTGCAAGCATACCTATCATGAGCCGGATGGTGTCTGGGTTGAATGGAGTCCAGTTCCCATTGGACAGAGCTACTTGGAGCTCAGCAGCATCTATCGCTCCACTGCGGTCCTTGTCAACTCTGTAAGCAATTGCATAATTTAAATAAATATAAATAAATTCTTACAATTAACACATTAAGTGCGGTGTGACCCACCGGTGGTCATAGAGGGTATTTCCATAATGCTGCTGAACAACCTGCAGTCACTGACTCAATTTTTATTAATACTAAATGAAAATTAAATAAAGGGATGATCCAGTTAATATTTGCTATTTTTAAAATTTCATACAATAATTGACTCTAAATTGTAGTTGGATACTGAACTTCAGTTTAACCTGCCGCACTTAATGTGTTAAATGATAATCCACATTAAAATGATGTCATGATATATTAACAATGCTTTCACACTACACTATGCAAGACAAATGACTAAATTTATTGATATAAGCAAAAATAGGTCTGATGGTTACATTCAAATTGACTACGACTGTTATGAGACTCAAAACTAAATTATTCTGCTTAGCTCTTAGCAACAGTTTCTAACCTGATATACCTTTCTAACTTATAAGTTCAGCAGCAAACTATTCAACTTCCTGACTATTTCTTTCAAGGCAATAAAATTGGTACTTTGAAATCAGTACCAACAGTTCAGAAGTTTATGTCTGATGTAGAAGTTTTGTGGTTTTTGGTGTTCTGATGGCCTACTGTACACTCTTCTAGTGCAATAATAACAGACAGTGACTAGTGTCTATTACTATTGCACACTTCTAGTGCAATAGTAATAGACAGTGCAATAATAACAGCTATGAGAAAATGAATATGCAACATTTTCACAAAAATTAGGCTACAAATTACCAAACACTTTTGACAATCAGTAAAATTACTTTTAATGTCCAATGCATATTTTCAAGCACATTTACAAAATTATTTCTTCACCTTTCAACACTAATGATGACTGGTCAGTGCGTAGAACAAAACAAAAATCACTTACCTACAATAAACAGAGAGAAAAACCTATAATAAACATAAATACAAACTGTTTTTACAAGCAGAGTTTACAATCTTTATTAAGGTTACTAACTTTATTAAAAAATGGCAATTATATTATGCTTTTTTTTTAATGAATTCAAATAATCACAACTTACATTTGACTTTCATACCTGGCAACTGAAAAATGATAGAAGCTGTTGAATATATGAGTGATGCACTGTGAGGCATCACTAGAGCAAATTAATTGATAAATCACCTCAAACATTGATAGATAGAAAATGTTAACTATGATGCATAGTATTGCCTACACATTTGAAGTAACACAAAGTAGTACAATAAATTATGTATAAATTTCATGGACTTACTTTTGGAAAACTGATAGCAGGTAGTTGCGATCAGGCAAAGGAGCACCGGCCATCTTCTGAGATCAATAGCTTCTTTACTGGTGATGCCAAAGGTGCAACTGAAAATTAAAATATTAAAGATTACCAGGCTAGATTAGACATGTCATCAATTATGTACTTTTATGACAATTCAAATAAATTAAACACAGAACAGAAAGGAAGATTTGAAATTATCACCAAGTTTTTCATAAAGAGAGGATCATATGATGCTACATCAACAGTTGCATTGTACTATATACTCTTCCATTGTTGGATGATGGAATACAGGACAAAACTAATTTCTTTTAATTGTTGGCAATATATATCTAAATAAAATATTCCCATTATACTTATGTTTAACAATGAAAAATATTTTATCACAAATGTAATTCAAGGAAAACTAATTTTTCATACTACAAAATAACTAAAGAAGGAATCATTAGAAATCAAAATGGTAATTTACTATTTTTTCAATTTGAACTATGCACTTAATAAATTGAAAATTTATCCAAATGACAAGAAAAATCATTTGGTGCCAATCTATTTCAGCAATTTGTTAGGGTAAAGGTATTTCTATAAAATATAATACTACAAATATATTCCAGCGTGAGAAAAGTTACCCTTCTAAAAATATTTCCTACTTTAAATTTTTACAGCATAAAGTTAATGCTATGGTATGCCACCAGCAAAAAACCATAAATAACCAATTTGAGCTCATCATGTAAAATTTTTGTAACACCCAAGTAGTATTTATACAAATTTTGCCACTTAAATCCTCTTTAATGCTTTGCATACAATGTTACAGTAATTTTGGTCTGATATTTGTCTTGCTGCAAATAAGTTCAGAATTGGTAGATGATAAGCAATATATCAAGCAATTACACATTTGCAGTAAGTCTCTATAATGACTCAAATTTTGCATTTCAACTTAGATGTAGTCTAGAGAAAATAGCAGAATTATATCTAACTTAAACTTTACTGCGAGTTCTGGTATGATAAAAAAAAAATCGAAAGAGGTTTCACATTCTTCCATGCTTGTATTTATAATTTAGGTCCTAAACAGCATTTTAAATATGGAAATGAATTGTTGCACAACTTGAAAGTTGTGCATAGCACCAAGAATTGTAAAGACATTAAAAACATGAGCTAAGGTGAAGTAAAAATTTAGCACGAACTCTTCATAATTGTAATGTTAGATATACCATCATAATAATTTTCTCCATTCTTAGAGTTACCTTTGCCTATAGAAGCTAGCCAGTACTAATCCTTCTTGGTTTTAGTCTCAAAATTTACTTATCTTAGGGTAAGTTTTGTTATTTTGACTGCTCCACATTATCCTACAGATAGCATTTAAACATAAAAAACACTACTAGTCAGAACTCTACTAATTGTTAAATGTCTGAAGTGTGTAACAAGGTTCACACTTGCACTAGCTATCTAATGCTAGTAGTGTTATTTCCATTTAAATCCTGTCTGTTAGATAATGAAGAATGGTTGAAATAACAAAACTTACCCTAGAGACTTGCATACAATTCATCACAATTGAAAATGTTTGATTACTAAGGGATAAAATAATTTCTTTACAAAATTGATACAAAGAAAAGTTCAATAAATAAATAAATCAAGTTAAAGTAATGAGAACTTTTTCAAAAAACTAGATGTAAAGAAGTTAAAGTTATACATAAGTTACAAGAAATGAAATATGAATTGTAGTAATGTAAAATATTTCAGAATTTTTAATTCAATTCTAAATCAACAGCACTCAATTGATGGATGAAGAGCTTATAAGGAAAACCGTTATTCAAGTGTAAGGAAAATATAGAATGCTATCATTCTAAATATTTAAGATATAGGCTCAACACTATTTTTTAAAAATCACTTCTTAAAGCCTTTGTGATAAAGCAGTGCACATAACTGTCTTTAGATGCTTCTTTAGCTTCATCAAGAAATTAAAATGCTTGAATTTAGTCTTCATAAACAATGTTTTAAATTCAATTTTCGAACAAACTTTACGAGATATTTTCCAAACCTGTTTAAGCAGATATTTTATGAAATACACCTGCAGTAGTTTCACGCTGCAGACACTCACATTGTCGGATATAAAATTGTAAATAATCTATTCGCTCGGATTACACAAGCAAGCACGCAGCCTACTACAACAAAGTTTCATTTGCGAATGACTCACACAATAACTCCTTAGCGGAAGTGGCCGTAACTACGGATTCGATGACAAACCTGCGAAGTTGCCAGAACCGTGATGCAATTCCTCGTAATGATCGATGATATTCTTAACTATTGCGCTTCGTCGACTAAAAATTGTTAAAAGTGTAACAAAATGTGCTGAATTCTATATCAGCATTAGCAAACGCTATGGTAGAATGAATCGTAAGAAAATATGCGAAACACTTTTTTCATTGCAACTCGTCCTATATAGGCAACAAATGAGCGACAGAACATATTGGGGGAAATTTTCTGAATCCCTCACACAATCATTGAAAGAGAAGAAATGCACAGTAATTTATTTTCATTCGTTCTCAACTTTTAAATTTTAGATTATACAGCTTTTAGAAATGCGAATAGAGACCAATTAATGCCAAAAATTTTTCAAGAGGTATAACCAAATTTAGTTCAGGTTTGATTGACTGAAAAGGCAAGGCAAAAGAGAAGTTAAAAGGTCATTGACGGCGATATACGAGCTGGTACAGACTGATAAAGTTTACATTTGTATATGAAAGCATCGCAACCGCGACCTTACATCTAGTTTAAGGTGTCGCAACGGCGATCTCTTTATTAGTTATAGTTTAAGGTGACTCAACGGCGATCTTTTAATTAGGTAAATTTTAAGGTGTCGCAACGGCGACCGTTTACTTAATAAATATTTAATAGTGAAGCTTTAAAAAGGCAATTTATTCGTTTAAAAATTTTAAAAATTTTTTCTAGTTAATATTGTGTGACAATATGCCGTCCCTTACACTCTTTGAGTATACTTTTGGCCACACTCTTTCAGGTAGTGTTGACTTTCCCGCTTTGTCCCAGGAGTGTTGCAAATGTTATGACTGGTATTGTACAATGATCCTTCTCATATGAATCCAGTGAACTCTTTTGTGCCAATGCTAGTAGCATATGAAATTTGATTTTTGTGTTATTGTGAAATATTTCATTTTATCCGAGCCAGTTGTGTCTTTCTCGTTTTGTCCTAGAAGTGTTGCAAATGTTATGGCTGGTATTGTACAACGATCCTTCTCATTTGAATCCAGTGAACTTTT
>JACJUY010005810.1:31493-50689 GCA_014220935.1 Platorchestia sp. MABIK
GGTTAAGGTGTTTTAAAAACCAATGTATTGACAGTTTATGTTTGTACTCTATTGGAAATAAATTTTTTTTTCTTTTTTCTCACCACGTTTCACTTGGAAAATCGGGAAAAGACAGAGATGTAATGTTTTCTTTTTGAAGGGAATTCGAGAATAAATAAAAATTAGAGGGCAATACATGTTGAAAATTTGACGGTAGGCTATAAATAGCCAGCAAGAAATGATTTGAATGAGAGTTGCTCACTGTGTAATGGAAATAACTTAAAACCCATGGATTATTTATCAAGAAAAAGACCAGACAATACTACACAACCTTATGCAGAGCTAAATAAGTTCCTTAGATAAATAAAAATTCAAAAAACAATTTTTACAGTACTCTTTGATATCATTGTTATCTGTAGGGTCAGGAGATAACCGGTCAAACAGCTTAAATTTGAAAATCGCTTGAAATTATTGACGTGTCTTCAGGTAATTGCCATGATGAATTAAGTTTAGGAAAATAAAGTAGGGGAATTGCAGCTCAGGTGCTGTTGACAAAAGAAACCCTAAAAATCATCGCATGCCGAAAAAATTTAACATCATACTTTTTCAGTCTCTATTCTGAACTTCGAGCTTCGTAGTTACAGTACATCTAGAAAATCTAGCATGAAAAAGTGTGAAAATACTCAATACACACACACACACCAAGGAATCGCCCCAACCATTTTTCCACGTAAGGCGACCCGAAAAGCCATTAGTGGTTTTGAAACGGCGCTTCTTAATTTTGAAATTCGTTTCCTTATGTCGTACTACGGTCAAATTTACTGTCCACTTCGGAAGCCCAGCTTAACAACTTTGACTCTTTCATTTAGCGTTAATCAGTTTCTTTGCAGGGCAGAAATCTTGGCATGGGCTTTGAAATCCTCTACCTTGAATCAAGCGCAATCCGATTAGCTGGGAGAATCTTGCCCGCTGCCAGATGGGGCTCGGAGAGCCCCTACGCTCCCCATCCCTCTCCCCTGCAAGCTGTGGCCTCCTCTCCCTTCCCTCTTCCACACAGGACAAATTGCAGCACTTAGAACTAAGTTTGAACTAAGATAGTTTGATACGGGTTTCTGCTGATCAACGCAACTTCAGGGTTTCTCTACAGGTGACTTGATGCTTTTTCTGCACGGGACTTGATGGTTTCTCTATACGGGACTTGATGGTTTCTACTACTTAATGTTTTCACCTAATGCTTAACATCATGATTTCTGATAAATGTTGAGATTGTGTTTCAATTTTGAACAATGGAGTTTTATTTCCATGTCATTGGAATGCGTGAAATTGTTCGCAGATATTAAAAAGATAACAATATTTGAAACCCAAATTCAAACACCGTTTCTGCCATCAAAAAAATGACATCCCGCTTTTTTTAAGACAACGCTTGACACTGCCAATTTTTCAACACAAAATTGTTATCGTTTTGGGGACAACAACTTTATTAGTTTCCTTCAGGATAACTAGTTTCACCAAGATCACATTTTGTAAATCCGTCTGGGTTCGATTGAGGACTGACAGAGGCTATGAGCGTATTGATCTAGGAATACAATGATAGAAAGGGCATGTCAATGCCTCCTCAGTTTAAATTTGATGATTGTTTGAAAAAATATTTGGAGGTAGTGAAAATATACTTTAATTAGAAGCCGTAATTAGCTGCATTATGTTTTTCCGTTGAGATTACCACTGTTACGCGTTGATACCATTTCCAATAATCGTTTGGAGACGCTCTCTCTTCTCCAGCACTAGGGCGGTGTTTTGGCGTTGTTGCAGTTGTCACATTCTTCCATATAATTCTTCAAAATTTATCGCATAATTAAAACCTATTATGAGAAAAAGTGCGCATAATTGGTCAAATAAAAAATGCTTAGTTAGGTAGTCATCTCAGCTGCTGTGAAATTTATTATAATAAATAAAGGAAATTTGTTAATTTTTTAAACCAGACAAACCTCATAAACGATTTTTCAATTAAATGGCTTAAAGCTCTGGAAAAGCTTATTTAGTTTTTCCTTATCAAGTGTCGCCCAACTGACCGGCTAACACTGTCACACTAGCACACACACTAAAGCTCAGTCTGTCTCATTTTGCTTAGCTTTGGAAGTATGATACATAGCTGCGAAGATTGTTGCAATGCGGACACGTTAAATAATAATTAGCTCATGAGTGTAATTTTTAATGTGTGGTATTGATAAAAAAATGTCTAAGTTGTGCTCAGCGAAAATTTCACCGGAACACCTTCATAAAAAAATAGTTTGAATTAGGTATTTCTTAAGAAATTTCAGAAACGTGTTGTTTTTATTTATAGAAAAGTTTTAGCCCTAGAAGTTATGTTAAAAAATTTGCTTTGATATCGATCGAGAAGTGCTTCTACATAAAGTTTATAAATGTCTGACGGGAAGTGTATGAGTAACGACGATACTTGAGAATCATTTCTTTATTTAATTTTCTAAGAAAATCAAAGTCTATGCATGTAGAGTACTCATATATTTTTAGCTGTAAGAAGAAATGGATCAGCAGCTTTAGCAGCAAAGTAGCTGTGGGAACACAATCATACGGCGATCACATCAGTCTACTAGGAAGGTACGCGGCAATTGGGTCGCCAACAAAAGCTTGGTGTCGCTGTGCACACGTCGGATCGAATGTAGAGATTGTAATTACAACTCCAGTTCGCTTTCTCACCCTCTCGAGCAGCTGCCAGGGAGGCTAACGCTGCAATTTTTCGCCTCTTTACATCCTCTCCCGTGAGGCCCACGCAATTTGTTTAAAAAAACAGGCTTTGGCTTTAACTTCACGGCAGCTGCACCAGCTAATTGAATCATTTGCCTCTGCATGTCGAGGGACTCTGGAAAAACTTTGCTCAACTTTACGGCTCGCGAACTGAGGGACTCTAGAGTGTACGTTCCGATGTGATGCGGACACGCTCACATCTGTTAGCGTAGGTCATTTCTGATCGTAGCATCACACAACCGCACATAATGAATAACATTTTTGGGTTGTCTTCCTGACCAAAGTTTGTACATGGCACGGCTCATCACTATTTAGACTCGAAAGCAATCGATCACCGGTGGACGGTGCAGTGTAGTTATATAACAGGAATTAACCACACGTAGCACTCAATGCATTGCTCACAAACACTTCAGAGAGAGACAAATGTCACGACTATATCCCTTCATCGCCATCTATAAACGAACAATTGAAAATTAGTGGCGGTATATGATATACATATATAAACGTATTTATAATATGTCTATATACAGTATATAGAAATTATAATTACGTGTGCATATGTATATACTATATCTTTGTTCTGATGCACCATAAGAAGAACGAAGATGTTGAGAAAGACGCGAAGCAACGCATCGGGAGCTGAGGAGAGCTGGGTTTTCGATATCACAACAGCCGTGCGAGGAAGCAAAGTCAATTACTTAGTACTGATGCAAGGCGTCAATATGGCAATGCAGAGCGAGGGTTGCCGGAGTTGAATAGAGTGGAGGTCCAAGCAGCAGCACCTCACACTGACCCTGGGGGACGCTCTACTCATATATTTGGTACCTTTGTCATTCTACAGAGGCATGGCCATACCTACAGTACATTGCCGTGATCAGGAGTACATGCAGAGACACATTCTGGGATACGCATTACTTCGAATGTGGGCCAGGAAGAGAGCGGAACTGAAGGACTACAGCAAGAGAAACATTCTGAGATTTGCATGACTTGAAGTGGTTAAGAGCCCGCCCTTCCGTGAAGGTGTCGAGGGTTCGAATCCCGGCGCTGTCAGGCGACTTTCTCCGTTGGGTATAGGGGAAAACTCAAAGCACAATACCCCACTCTACCCAGGTGTCTGAAAAGGGTACCGGCTTGACCGTGGGAAACCGTCATGGCGTCCTGGTGTTAGTTATAAGGCATTTGAAAAACCAATGTACAAGGTGATATGTATCAGGCTTGATTGGAAATAAAGCATCCTTAGATGCCGATGTTTGTTTGGAACCTAAGCTGGGAAGACAGCGGAACTGAAATTCGATGGAATATGAGAGCCGTTCAAAAATGCATTGAAAATTGCATTGAAAATAATGATGAGGATTTTGAACTATTGGAGCTTACTGCGAATATAAATTGTGCTCACATCGAGGATGTAAGTACAACGTGCTGTTTGTGTTAGGAATGATCAGGTACAATATATCTTGCTGCGGTCTTGCAAATTATTACGCCGAGTTTGTCTGATTCAAACACATCGTACGTCACGCAGAACATTTATTTGTACTGTAAATGCATGGCGTTTTTGTGACGCGCAGTTCAACATGAGGCGTGTGTTAGATACTGGCATTTGATGATAATGATTCCTTCAATATTGCTTGATACATGTGCTTGTGGGTTCAGAAGCAGGTTCGCTAGTCATAGCATTTTTTAATATTTCAATTTCCCATTTTCTCACAATGCTATGCTTCGTTCCGATTTTATGGGTCTAGTCTGAAAATTAACATTCATGCGTTTCAGTTAGTATCAATTTTCGCAATCCATGTCGGTGGAATCCTTGTTCTACCTCTGTCAGTCTTCAGCTTTATGTGCAATATTCCTTTTTCGCATTTTTCCTACCCCTTTCTCGTAGGTTTCAATTCCTCTCCGTAACATGTCATTTTTAACCTCTGTAAGAGAATCAAACTTTCAAGGCACCAATGCTCCTCATGTTAGTTTATTATTCATTTCGTGAACGACCGGAGAAGCGCTGAGGTAGAATGTGACTATAGCTCAATATTGATCTGAGAGAGAGAGCGTGTTCCTATGACCACGGAAAGTTCACCATGACGGCCACAGCAACAGACCTCACGGTCTCGTGCTCCAGTTTGTTGGGCGGAGTGGAGCTCGGTTGCCATACCTGCGCGCCGGCGCGCTCTCGTCGCCAAGACACCTCATCGTCCCAGCTCATTGCTCTCTCATGTGTGTTGATCATACCCGAGTGTGAGTAATATGGGGTAAAATGGTCGCCTGTTTACCTGGTGCATCACTCGGCCGGTGGAGTTCGTGTGTGGAGCTGTACGAGCAGTAGGTCTTCTGTATTCCTCGTGGTGGTTTCATAGGTTGGAAATATGCTCCCGTGTTGAGTGGGATGCAAAAAATGGCATGGAAATGGCCGCAACCGAGTGCTCTATTTGAAGTGTACATAAACTCACTGATAGGAAGCATATGAATTGTCTAGATGGAGGCCGTGGAAAACACAAATGGATAGGATACAAAGTCACTAGCTTGAAATTGAAGTGCAGAAATTGAAATTTGTGGAAATCCGGGAAAAACGATATCAAATTCTTAACTTGAATCTGTGTTTGTGTAAAATAAGTCTATTGACAAAAAGATTCCCCGTTTGCTTTGAACGCTGAGATTAGAAGATGTTCAAAAAGGCGCTCATTAATAATACACACGATGCAGCAAATGCTAAGTTTGTAAATGCGAATGCAAGTATTACGAATAAATCAAATGATAAACATTAAGCGTTAACTCAAAAAAGTAAGATGGAACTATTGCGTGATATGTATTCGCATTAGCGATTAACATTCTCAAAAGACCAACTTATTCGAGGACATGTAGTGCGTGCTCAGCTAATGCGTACACTAATGCTAATGTAATGCGTGCCACATGACAAATCTGTACCAGCTAATGAGGCGAGGTTGATTAAGACCAGACAAGGCGTCTTATGATAAATAGATACGCTCAATGTTTGACCAAGAGATATGGAAGTGAGGAGAGCGTGGTGGATGCAGATGCTGCCGTTGCCGTGGGGGTGGGCACAGATACCGTGAGATCGATCAGTCGAGACGCAGCGACTCGAGCATGACCTCTGCCTGGGAAACAAAGTCATAGAGTCATTCAAGTTGAGTGTTAGCGAGGCTTGAAGCGGTGATATTTTTAGACGAGGGGGCTGATAAGAGGTGTAAGTTTACCTATGGAAACACATGGGGGTAGGTCTACCTATGGAAAATGACCATTGGTGGAAAGAATTAGGTGCCGTGTGAGAAACATGGGCGACAACAAAGGAGGAGAGCGCCCTCCTTTGATGTCGTCCACGTCTCTCACACGGCCCCTAATTCTTTTCACCAATGGTCATTAGGGTAAGGAAAGAAAGGGCATGCATGATACTGACACTTGATGTTTACGTGCTATTCTACAGCGTAAACGTCAGTTTCACACACTCTGGAAATCGGGGATGTCTCCAGAGAGTCTTTGTTCGGTGAATTCACTCTCAGCTTGTAATTTATCCGACCAAGCACCGGTTGCATGACAGGAAGCACTAAAAGAAGTTCTAACAGCATATCTCAAATGTGTTAAGGTTAGCAAAAAGTATCGCGTAAATAGGCAATCATAAAGTAAGCTTTGCTTTATCACGTATTGCCTGCATTTTGTGCCACTGGAAGGAATGTAAAACTTTCTTTTTGAGTTGTAGACAAAATCCGTGACCGTTCAGTAGCTCCGGTGATTGCGCATGACAAGACAGCATATTTTTCTGCTCCTTCCACGCTTATTTTCCTTCTTCTCTTCATGATGAAAGATTGAGGTCTCATCACGACAACTTCTTAGAAAAGACGTGCGTGACTGGAGCGTTGAGCGCTGCAACGCACGTGAGCACTGGACTCCCCGCGACCTGAGCCCGCTTCTCCATCCTTTGTGCGTCCCAGGTGCATGGTTACCAGGGGGTTTATATCTTGATCCAATACCTCAGATTTGAGCTTGTTCGGATCAAATTAAGCTATAAAAAACACTCAGTATCTGTCAACTATGCGGCGCTGCTAGTTGCTGAGTGCTCTAAATTTATGATTAATTCATTGTTAATAACAAGACTCGGAGATTTTGACAATAAAACTCGTTATTCTAACAATCATTCCCTGTAGCGCACGGTAGCCGTGTGCCAAAGTGTGTCAAGGAGCGCTCACTGCGCCCCTGTATAGCTGGGAGAGATAAGGCGGCGGAAGTGCAGCAAAATGGGGTTTGCTTAACTAACTAAGGAAGATGTGCGGCTTTGTGTGCTGCGTGGAGGTTATTTGTGCGGCTTATGCCATGCATGGGTTTCTTCGTACTAAGTTCCATTCGCTTGTGTATGATCAAACAAATTTCGAAATAATGGAAACGGTGATGGGACTGTGATATCAACCCCTCAGGACAGGCACTAGGACAGGCACTAGGTTTATAGTGCTTAGGTTTTTGTTTCAAATGCTAGTGGGACTGGCGCTCTTAATGGGATGCTGTTAAAGTACCTCAGATATTGATAGGTCTTAGGAACTTTATTAACAATTTTTGCAGTTTTCGTCTTCGCGTTTTCACGACTTCTTATCTACCCCTTTTTGTATTTTCTTCTTTATCCTTTCTAACTTATTGTTTCTATGCGTAGGGTATCTTGTATAAGAACCCACCTCGTGCACAGATTTCCCGTTTTTAATACAATTCCTACAAAACGGTCGATTTGTTAGCTTTAGATCGCCTATGTTGTGACTCAGGAGTCTTAAATGAACTTATATGATGATAAGTGTGATATCGAGCACGCATGCGTTGATCAGATAACGGGGGCGTTAAACGCACTTGTAATATAGTATCGCAGTGGCTATCTATTTGGCTGACATCACATGATAGCCGGAGGAAAATCGTGAAGCCGACAACGATAGTCATCTACTGCAAGTTGCTGCGTAGCTCTCAGGTTTGAAAAACACATTTGCCATAGCATAACTGCACAGGTAATACATACAGATGAATATTCTACGGTTAATTCAGGTGGGAGTCAAGCTTACGCTGAGGTTGAATTCAAGTATCAGCTCTAGTGAATAATCAAATTTTGATTATCTACTCCAAAGTCTCAGCTCCTGCAGATTCTTCACTTTGTATCATCGGTTTTGCACCTCAGTGCGATCAAATTATGGTCGCGTGTTCGGAGCTCGTCCAGGAGCACGAGAGGAATGGTGTCCGAGCACCGAGGAGGAGGAGGAAAGAGAGGGAGAACGAGGATGTGTGGCGGTCCAGAGAGAGAGGGAGGGGGTGTCGGTTACTCGGGTCGTGTTTACAGGTCCGCGACAATACTGAGAAAGGAATTGATTGTCGATTGATGGGCTGATGGTGAGAGTGGCCGCCGAGACTGGGAGCTCTGGGGAGAGTTATTGGCGGGCATGGGGATGTTGGGGAGAGAACAGGTTGGGAACGGAATTGAATGAGAGAGAGGAGGACTTGGATTCCAGGAAATGTATGTTTAAGGGAGGATGCCGTGCAAGAGACGGGGGAATTTGCGTATACATCATGGAATTGATATGAAAAGGAAAGCTAAGGTTAATTAAGCAGTACGTTGGACTTAGCAATAGCATTTGAAAAGAAGCGGACCAGCAGAATTGAAGGTTTGGTAAGAAGTTTGGTAAAATGTTAAAAAATAAACTTGCCGATCTTCGAGTTATACACCTCATCTAAAAACAACCTTAACACATCTGGATACAAACTAATTTGTTATTCAAATAACACGATGCTTGATTCAAGTCATAAATAACTGAAATGATTCCCCACTAGCTGAGCTTTACTCAAGATCATGTCGTATAACTGGCAAATCGATCGCATGGAGAAGTGAGAGTGTACATAAACTAAAAAATAAACTCTTAATAACTTACATTAAAAAATTGCAGTATCAATTTCTCCCACTTAACGAACAAAAATCAAGAATCGAGTCTTTAGAGGCAGAATAGTAAAAGATGGAGTAATAAATTCGTTGAGTACCCATTACTTTCAGCTTGTATCAGCCTTATGCTGACTTTCCGCTTTTGGGACCCACAGATATATGTAACTCCCTTACGCTCACCTGCTGTCACGAAGTATTGGATGCTTTCTCTTATACTGGTTCCCTAAACGAGATGTCTTAGCAGGTTCATGTCCCACGAACGCTGAGTCAAATACTGATGAAGAGCTGGCGTTGCCTTAAAAGAAAAATCTTGCCGTGGTTTCCAAATGACGGCTCGCGGGCCAAATCTGGCTCACCAGTGTGATCAATCCGGCTCGAGACAGCTACTGGCGCGTACCCGTAGACTACTCTAAAAATTACAGATAATGGTAGAAAAATGAAAACAGTTTTGGCCCTAGGAACTTACTGGAGTAATCAGTATGGTCCTAAGGCTGGAAAGTTTGGAGTGACCAGATGGGAATACCCTAGACTTCAGGGTATCCCGATATGGCCACTGCAGACAGCTTCTTCTGTCGGTGTGGAAAATGATAAGAGTTTTGCATCACATCGAATGGATAAAATACTCCAAAAAATTATAATAATATTAATAATAATAATATTAATAATTTGGATAAATACTCATTCGGCCATTAAACCTATCTAGACTTGAGGCCACCTGTTAATGCTGGAAATTTAAATGGCGACAAAATGTTCGATTAAAGAGAGAGTGCGTTAATGAAAACTAGGAAGACCCGTGGAAATTCAACGGTCAGTGTCATCGTTAAGCTAGGTAGACCAGTGAAAAAATTTCATCAACAAAACCTATCTACCTTAACCTAACCTAACCTAACCACTTCTCTTCTAACCTATCCTAACTTGACGTAACATAGCCAACCCTAGCCTATTTGATCAAGCTGAAATATTGATACCGCAGTGATCTTTGTATATGTTGATGAAGAGTGTGACACACAGATGTATAGTTACAAGCGTATTATTTGTCCCCTTAATTTGCCTAAATTTTTCTTTAATTTTCCATTAATTACTGAAAGCGTGACGGACGGACTAAGTAAGTAACTAAGGAAGGAACGCGGAGAATATTATATTGATTTGAATCACTAATGTCGATATTTTAACAGGTGTTAATATTTTGGGCATCTAAGGATTTTTTTTCCTTCAAATTCATCTTTAAAGCTGCGCTTCCACACTGTGGCCTCGAGACTTTCTGTCCATTCATTCAATTGGCATGCACTGATAGTGATGTATTTTTCTTTCAGATTCTCTTAACATTTAGTCTTTCATATTTGTAGCAGCACGCTGTCTTGGCTGTTAAGTAATTGCTTTCGTGTGAACAGAAAAGCTCAAAATCGTCAATCTAGGTTACGATGTAACAACTACAAAATTTCTACGCACCACAGAAAACTCATCTCCAGTCTAAGTCTTGCAATTCACCGCTAGTTCTACCAGCTGTCTATAATCTCACTGTGTAAATACGCAATAATATAGAAGTTAGCATTAGGTTTATCTAAGTTAAATTACTAACGACTGCTCAAAATATAGGATCTTTCATCACTATAATACCGTTACTATCATCTACGTAGTTGCATCTTCAGTTTATTTGACGTATTCCTATCGCGCGATAAGGAGACATTAGTATTGCTGGACTTCATCAACGTGAAGAAAAGAATCTTCTGTACAACGACCCATTACTGCAAATCACCGAATAGGAAGACGTCGTTTCCACGGTGCAGACATCTCTCCATCAAGATAAACGCAAGCCATAGACGCGGTGACCCCGTCCCTCACCCCAAAATAGGACTGGAAGTTGGCGCAGAGCGGGTAATGCTCCAGTGCCGGCGCTGGTGGTGCTCCGCTGCGGCGGCTGCCCTCTGAGACCCCACGATGATGGAGAGGCGCTTCTGGGAGCAGAAGTTCAGGAAGCTCCTGCCCTACAAGTCTGAGCCAAGTCTCACCGCCGTCAGGTAAGTGTTCTCTTGATAATTGCGAGCTCTTAATTAGCTCCCAGGATTAGCGTCATGCTTTGTTAAGGCTTCCCTACAGCAAATGTGGGCGTCTTCTGTCTTGTGGAGCTCATGTTGCGTGGTCTCAACTGAAGAGAGTTCAGTGCTATATTAGAGAATTTAATGGTCCTATGAGGGAATGAAGCTCAGAATATAATTCTGCCGTTTTCGTTCACTCATTACTATCATTTCAAGTCAAAAGTCGTCTGGCTAACTCAGCGGTCGATCATGAGGTGTTTCTTAAGCTGTATTTATAATGACTCGAGTGCTCCTCGAGTTCAATTCAATGCAAATCTTAACGCGTTCACCGCGTTTTCGCGGTCGCTAACGGTTGCTTTGGCTAAGTTGTGAATCGCGGAATTGAAAAATCGACTTTACTGCTCGAATACATTTGTAGTCTTCCTATGAATTATGAAAAATACAATTACACGATGACATTTCACTTCGTATGACAACAGCTACTTTTTTGAAAGGTCGCAAAGCAGATGAAATGCCATTCATTTTACCGGTACGTGAATTAGCAATTTACCTAGAGGTGCTCATACGTCCCGATACGCACAAAACGAATTAAATTTTATTTCCTTCGAGAATGTTCGCTGACATGCTCTATTATAGCCGAATAAAGTTCCAGACATACATGTTTACAAGTACAGTCATGCTCGTATTTCTACACATTGGAGCTGTCAGGAGCATACAGTTATTGTATCAATGGGAATTAGCGCTCCCAGGAGCATAATGTGAGGTCTTGCGCTGAGAGTTAAGTAGGCCTCTTTTTGTTGAAATAAAATGTTTTCGATTTTGTTCAGGACCATCATTTTTCGGTTTATTGCTGTCCTGTTTTTCAGCACCTCTGACTTTCTTCTTCAACTTTTATTTTATAACCTTCATTTTAAACTTACTGTTTCTATGCGCACGGGATAGTGTGCGGGAACACACCTTCTCCATAGATTCTGTTTACTCTAAACTCCATGTTAAAAGGTACATTCATCTTTAAACTCTTTGAACATCTTTGGTGTGGTATGGGAGGCTAAAACTAATCAATAATAATAGATCAATCAACGCATTTTGCATTTGAAATCGGTCGATTTTACAGGATAAAGCCAACATCATCAGACTAAAAAGCTTTAAGAAATTCATAACAAGCGTTAAGCTTTACTTGGAATAGATCTGCGTTTCTCATTTACCCACCACAGCATCGTTTCTGACCATGAAACTGCTGAGGAGGGATGCGTTGAACACCATTAATGGTGATGTCCCACTTGCATACTGCTAAAGTTTTAATCTCTTTTCTCGACCTGCATGCCATACCAATACAATACCAAAGCAGGCTCCAATGACTCCCCAGTACAAAGTACCACAGCGTCTCAGGTCATCCTCTATAGGAATGTGAGTCAAGGTGCAGCAAGGGAGTAACCCACTTTGCAGCCACCCACCCGGCCTCTATAGCTGCTATGAATTCCTAGCCTTAGTTAGATCTCAGCTGCTGGACGGCCTATGTAACTTCCGTAACCTTGAAGAATGTATAATATCGTTTCTTTCATATTAATTCATTTTAAAATTGTTGAGAAGAATTGGACTCAACTGTTTCAGAATGCTTTATTCCGATCAAGCCTGATACGCATCATCTTGAACATTGGTTTTTCAAATAACTTATAACTAACACCAGGACGCATTGACGGTTACCCCCGGTCAAGCCGGTACCCATTTCCGACACCTGGGTAGAGTGGGACATTGTGGCTGAGTTCCCCTTTTCCCAACGGGGAGATATCACTGGGTGGTACTACCGGGATTCGAACCGCCGACACCTTCTTGTTCTTAACCACTCGGCCACGGTGACCACTACATTTAAACCGTACATTTGATGAGCTTAATGAATGATATCATTTGATCTAAAATTCATCCCAATATTTCGAAAAAATAACTGAAGGGTAACGCACGCATTCGATGATATCGAAAAATGATATCGTTCATGCAAATGTTATTCCTGATATTAGGTATAATTTAGCTCACCTTTTTAAGGACAACACAAGCATTCGATAATCTCAATACTCGCAAATGTTTTAGTTTCTAGGTTGATTCTGTTTGACAGCTTCAATTCCGCATGTGAGAACAAAACTGCGCATGGGCTGCACAAGCGTGACAAGAGACACGGATGCATGTGGTAATATGCCCGTCGTTGTTGAAGACTGAGCGCTGCGTGCATGCTAAATCAAATTGTTACTCACTAACACATTGACTTACAGGCATATCGATGTACATTTAATGTGTCAAGGCCACTTGCTTCGTGAGGCAACCAAAATGCTCGCGTGTCACAGCTTCCTTGTGTCGCCCAACACAGAGGCGTAGAATTTTTTTTTAGAGTTCGGTGAGTCTGGTGTTGGCCCCGGCGTGGAAGTGCCAGAGTAGTTGTTCTGTAGCTCCCATCTTGAGGACCTACAAGCTACTCGTCAGTGTGCAGATACTTGTTAGGCGTACTACCACTACAGCGGTAAACCTTGTTAGTCACACGCAAACTCATATTTAGTGTAATTCTGAATTTCTCTCAGATGAAATAACTTCCAAAATAAAATAGAAATACATTAAAAGGCTTGTAGTTTTTGCAAAATTCTGAGATCTGTCGTACAGTAGTACGTCGAAACCAAGAGTTTTGGGCAAGAAATGAATCAGTTTTCATACGCTCTAATTTTCTTGTTATTCAGTTGTGTGATTAATTACTTGGAAAAAAAACGATGAAAACTGAACGGTTCCTTCAAAAACTAGGGCATGCAAGTACAAAGGCATGACTCTATTCCAGTGAATGTCTCAATTATTTTCGGCCCGTTGCAGCTGCCATTGACACCAATACTGGAGACCTGCGCACGTTGTTAGGAAGGACATTGTATTGCGCCACCGAATTCAGTGACATAGACTTCATCGGCCTTCGGTGATTGAAGAGCCGCTATGTCTGAAGAAGCCTATTGTTTATTGAAGTGTCCGTGTATCAGTGGTACCCGACTCGTTTTTATTCTCGATAAAAATCATGATTCTTTTCAAACATAATTTGGCTGTGAAGCCCATTCAGCATCTGGGTAGCATTCTGCGTTGCCTCTGCATCTCTTAATGACCAACTTTTTTATACTTGTGAGTGGCCTACACGGCAAATATTATCTGCAATTCTGAGTTGGAAAAATCTTTTATTTCTGGGCCGAAATGGATGATTTTGGTCAGGAAAATGCCAGCCCTGAAAGGGAAATGTCTCTCAAGAATAGAAATCAGCAGCGACCGCGGGCTCTACTTACTTTCAATTCTTCACCTGCTCGGCTGTGATTTGTGCCCCGTCTATCAATTTACTGTTGTGTGGGTGTGCAATCCTTTGCTTTTCATGCATGTCATTTATCACCGCTATTTATTAAGGGATGTGCATCTAGCCTATGCCCGTACCTCAAGCCCGTGTGTGCACACGAGTTTGTGAAGAAACCACGAGGCAATTTCTTTCTCATTTTTTCGCAGCTTGCATTAAATCAGAAGGTTGGTCAAGGCCTCATGAAAACATAGTGGTAGGTTCACTAGACTCATGCTGTTGAAATGCCTAGGGGCATAATTTTCAAGGAATTCATATCGTCAATGGAGCGCACTTGACAGGAAAGTTTATGCTCCTGACTCGACCACGCTGTGTGCTTTATTCTGTCTGAAACTTCATATTTGAGCTTTTTAAAAATATTGAAAATCCTCTGCTAGGTCACCAAATGCTCAGCCCTTAATTTTGATTTAGGATAGACTGAAATTTGAAAATTTTGGCCAAAAAATGCACTATATCGAGCCCAGAAGAGCTTCATCTAACGGCCGTACGACTACGCAGACGTCAATTACTAGAAAATTTGGTTTCAGGCCTACGGTCCAGCGATATAAGGCCTGAAATTTACTGATCCACCGCAAACGGTAATGTTCGCGTAATTGCAAGGCACGGAACTGATGGGCGGACTGTGCGCAAGCGTGAATAATTTGTGCTCTGTTATTAGGAAGTTCAGCTCACAGGAATGCTCATGCGGGCTGGTTTCGTCCGAAGGACAAATGGATTACACAAAAATAAACTGTTATATCGATTCTAATATGACATTCAGACTCGGTGTAGTGAACCAATTTTGATTGGGTTGGTCGGGTGAAGGTAGTCATCTACAGGGTCATCGATATTAGCTATATTATTGCGTGAATATACCAATAATTTTCTAGTGTACGTGTGGCGGCTTCACTGACTTCTACCCCTAGTCGTCGTACAATGAAAAATAATTTTTCTGATGTAGTATCCGCGAAGAACAAACGCCGGGTGCTTAAAAAATTTCAACTTTTTTAGAAAAAGTTTACTGATGAGTTTCTAAAGTGTGTTCGTGTGACTTATTTAGTCCATCACGGAATATCTCTAAGTGCTGGCGACAGAACTTTTCAAAAATAAGCATTATGAGTATATTTGCAAATTTAACGATAGGTTAGACTGATGAATCATTTACCCGTTCACGAACACAACTTCACATTAAATTTGCTCGAGCTTTCTAAAGAGACTCGAGTGCAGAATCCCCACAGACATTTCCACTCGCCACTGCTGTTCCTATACTTCTGAAAAGTTCAGCTCGTACTTCGTAAATTTATCTCGGACTTGAATTTATATTCATTAGCTTCTGAATACAAGGAAACACTCTTCACTACAGCAACCGAGGCCCTTACACTCCGAGAGGAACACGTCCCCTCACAGATGCGGGCACGGCAGTTAACACTTCCCTGCGCGTTGGCTGGTGCTGGTAAATATCATACTGCGTCGCTTACCGGAGACGTGGAAGTTAAACTGCAGCGAGGGTCGACTTTCCATAAGATTCATAGGGTTCCATAGGGTTCTTTGAGTTATGCGGTATCTTGTTATGGGAACCCCGAATGAAAATTGGTTTCGGTTTCATAACTTAAATCAAGCAAGTGTTTTAATTTTTCTTCGGATAAGTCGGTTCGCGTGAGATGATGTGTTACTCTAGGATCGGCAGTGTGGACGGTGGGCACAGATCCAGATCGCTCACATCGTGTTTGTTGCTAACAGCTGGTCTTCTTTGGAGGCTTTATGTTTTGGTGCGACAGCGCCGGTCTCATCAAGGCTCTGACCACTCTCAGCTCGTTATTTGCCTCGCAATAGTGTTCTGTGTGAGCTCGTATGGTATGCTTTTGCAGGCATGTGTATGAAACTCCAGTAATACTAACTTCAATTCTTACCTCGTAGCTGCTCGGTTCATAGCCGCGCTTCAAAAGCTCAAATCTATTACTTACTGGATGAACACTTCCGGTGCCATGCTGAGAGCACTGTACACTCACTGGCTTGGATTTTGTTTATCACAAAGCCGGACGATCAATTGTGTTGATATATACAAAGGCATTCGCGTAACCGAACGCTCGTTCATACCAGTATGTGCCATGCAATGACAGTCGTTAAACTTTACGATCAACTATCAGTCCTGTGGTCGTAAATCTCTTCGCATTTCCAAGTAGAAAGTGTTTAGAAATTTTGCTTGCGTTCCCACTATGCAAAAATTGGGCGAGAAAATGATGTAGCTTGCTTAGTAGAGCTGTTGCCTCGTAGTGTGCTGTTTGTAGCCTAGCACACTATGCTGTGCAGAGCTGCCTGATCTCAGCGAACCTGAGTGATTTCTGATGCGCTCCTCCTCAATACTTTATTCCGTACTTCGTCATCCTCTGATGCCTTCTTGCTCGTCTTCTACATAGTGATCAAACGGGGTCGGATCAAACTTTCTAAGTGGGGTGAGACCCAAGTCTTCATTCTTTTGCAGCATAAAATGCGAGTACGTGGGCATGCAGACCCACAGGGACCCGAATGATCATTTAAAGGGGGCACCCACCACGCTCCTTCTCGTACTGTTACAAAAAATCCGGGCTCTAAAGCCCCTGAGAAAATTTCGGTTCCTACTGCTACGAGCCTGCAATGAGAAGTAGTTCCAAGTCTAACCAAGAGCCATCAGCCTCAAGAAAGAAAATCATTCTCTCTTTAAACATATCGCAGTGAGAACGGTCTTACATTGGGTTTAGATGAATCGGAAAATGCCAGCTTGACTCACCGCCAAAAAGTCAGGCTCATCGATGCCATGCAAAAGAGAAAAGATTTGATTTCTGTAGGAACGTTATGGATAGGAATTGAAAACAGTGGTAGAAAGTGATGTTCAATGACAAAAACTCGTCCAGATTGCTCAGCGGAGCTTAAAGACCGATCGTCTTCTGAGTGATTTGTCCAAATTTGATCCCGGAAGCACAATGCCACACAAAGATGGTGTGATCATGTAGAGTGCCTTCAGATTTTACAAAGGCTATAGAAGATTTTATTGCGTCTTTAGGTGGAAATAAAAATAGTTGGCAGGGGTTACCTTTAGGGGATTTATCTGCTAATTATTTTCAGTATAAATTTTCTCTAGCCACTTTATCTACCATGATAGTAGCTTAACCTGAAGACTGAAACTTTTACGACTATGCTCCTATTTCTGTCCTACATTACATCAAAGAAGGAGTAATTACAAAAGTAGTTTGAACCATGATGATTCACAGTACAGTATATAATAGACCGTGCAGACTAAAATTGCTAGCTCAGACCTCCATTCCTGCAATGCTCGAGCCTCATGACAGTTGTTCCAGAGCCTGTTTATTCTTCAGGCACTGTTACCCCATTCCAAGGCTTGTACCCTCGCGTGGCCTGCGGTTTATTCTGGGACCAATATTCGGCCATTGAATTGGTCCTCCCCAGGGCTCAGGGAATTGAGCAGCCTCCGATACTGCAGACGTGAACCTCGACTTAATGCCTGCATATTGGCATCGCGTTCCGCATGCGCTCAAGTCCATAAATCGTCGCAACGGTCGAATCATTGAGATTTCTCTGGTATTCATGGTAGGAGTTCCTCCGCTTGCAGAGGGAATTTCTCGCACGTTCTTGAACACCTGAGATTCGTAGGTGCTTAACTGGAGAGGGAGGGAGTGCGAGCGGTGGGTTGCGCGACAGGTTCTTGCTTCATATACTTCTTTAATGTTGATTTTGTCAATACCCTTCGATATTATGATTGCTATTATAACATAGCTTTTTGTGGCTGTAAACGATTGGGTGTTACATTAAAAGTAATGCATTTTCCGGAGGACATTAAAACCAATGAATCATTAGGAGAATTAATTACGTGTGTGCCATGATGGCTTAGTGGCTGTGCGAGCATTTCTGCTGTTAAAAGATGCGTACATGCAAGGATTTGGAACTGCTTACAACTTCGGAGAAAGTATGATTTTCAGCTTAAAAATTTCTCCTTTATGAAGTTAGCAGTTGCTCCTTAAAAATGATAATACAAAGAAACTTAAATTTCGCAAGTAATTTTTGAAACTAACACATAGAGACAGGTAACACCTAAAGACGAGTTTGGAATAGAGTAAGATGTGCTTTTTAGACGTTAGGATGAAATCCCAACTCTGTTTGATAATCCAAACAAAAATGTTAGTTGGGCTATTGCTAACACAAGTTCTTTGAAAGAATTATGTGCGTGTTCTCAATAAACGAATGTGTTCAATTAAAGTGTTTTCTCACGTGTGTTCTCACTAAACAAAAGAATATAAGTGATAATAAACAGAATGTCTCTGCATCTGGTTTTGCGGCACTGTGCGCTGCATCATACAGCTTACATGTCGCTGCATCTACAAAATGAAGTCCGACTCGATTTATCAGTCTTCAAAGTATGTAAAGAGCTAAGTAAGCCAGCTGATACTGAGCTCAAGTTAGGCTCTGAGTTAGGTCAGAAAATGAAGCAACGAATAACACATGAAGCTTCTGCGTCGAAAAAATCGTAATCATTGAAAGTTGGCCTTGCTCGTTCTGCATTTTTTGGGGTTTGTATCATGCTGAAGCATTTCACATCCTGCTGACGCTGCTTTTGTAACGCAGAGCAGGGGGATGACACAAGTTACTCCATTCAAAACCGTCCCGTGATCGGGGCAATCTGCCCTCAATCAGCGTCTCATTCCCAAGGCTGGTAGAGCTGTCGCACTGGTCGCTCAAAAACGTCCATTTTTAAGATTGTGGTACAAATCCAAGCATGTCAGCCTCAGCTGACATCTTTCGAGCGGCGGTGACCTGCCCTCGCACGAGAGCTACTCCGCTGAACTGCGCTCTGCGGACCTTACTGCGCTAGCGTGAGCATGTACCGGCAACAGTTTTTATTAATTAACTAGGCATGTTTCCATCACAGCGCACACGCCATGCTCATTCATTTAGCAAGACGTACACAGTACCATAATGCTAAGGTGTAACATGCGTGCTGTGTACAGTACACTTTGTGTTTACATGCTGCGTACAGTACACTTTGTGTTTACATGCCGCGTTCAGTGTACTTCGTGTTTACATGCCGCGTACAGTGCACTTTGTGTTTACATGCCGCGTTCAGTACACTTTGTGTTTACATGCCGCGTTCAGTGTACTTTGTGTTTACATGCCGCGT
>JACJUY010005811.1:0-30900 GCA_014220935.1 Platorchestia sp. MABIK
CTGTCACGAAAAAGATATCTCAAAGTCTGCCCGAAGCGTGTTGCAGCCTGGGGGAGAACACTACAAGGGCATCCTAACTTTGGAGAATACAATCTGTCTCTTCGAACTGGCATGAGCGTAACGGTTATGCGATAGTAACCGATGGCTTTAAAAGGTTGATGAACAGAAATAAGTAGAATGAATAAATAGAAATGACTAGAATGAGAAGAAGAATGTCTGCTTTGAAATCTAAAACCAACTTTTCATGCTTACATACGGGTTCATATTAGAAGGGCTTTAAGCCAGAAAGAACACGCTTTCTACGCACCAAAATTAATGAAAATACCGTTAAATTATGCCAGTGAAAGAGATTTCGAGTTTTAAAATATGATGGAATTTTTGATTAGATCTGAATTTTATGATCGTTATTCCTTACGCTGACTATGCAAAAGTCGGAGGTTAAAAAATTTTTGTGGAAAATGACTCAGAAATAATTCATGCACTTGAGAGCCCTATTATTACCATGAAAATTAAATGAGCTGTCTAAAAGAAGACGTTATGTAATAAGTAATGCTACAGCACTTCACTGTGAACAACCACACAGCATGGCAAATCATTTTCGTTAGTAATCAATAATCACAAAGAAGGAATACGCCTGTTTAATTCGATTAAATAGTTAACTAATTTTTGCCGCATGTATTTCTTAGTTTTTTGAGGATGATAGGCATCTCCAGTGGAAGGATATAACACCATCTCGCCAAAAGCATTTGCCTATCTGTCGCGTAGACCTCACCGACGACCAATCCCAAGCGATGATCTCGTATCTGTTGAGGTAGGCATCAAACTCGACGTACTCAAGGCTTAAATTCAAGATGAAAACGAACTAAAATTGATCAAAAATTTAAATTGTTTTTGCAACTTGATTGCTTAGATTTTTAACGGGAAATGACCATGAGAAAAATTAAATCAAATGTAATTTTTCATGTACTAGTACGTCAGTCTTCTCCTTCAACATCAAGCGCCACCGAAAATGTTAGTTTTTCTTCTAGGTAGAGTATATTTTTATTGATACATGATAATCCTTATTCTATCCTAAGGATTAACATATGTTTCTCATTCTTAAACCCGTCAATTACACCCGCAGGATTGGGCCAGCCATCAGCGCTCCGTGATCATCAGGATGGGTCGACTTCAAATGATAACTCCTTGATCCACGAAAACCAAACTGTACACAAGAATGACCACAATTTTGGCCAAACGACACCTCGAACACAACTCGTACTTCTATTGAGTTCAACACCAAGGAGCGGATCTACGTTCATCGGAGAGTTAATTTCAACTTACAAATCCACTGTGTATTTTTTCGAGCCCTTGCACAAAATTAAGGAGGAGCCATGTGTCAAAGATGCCAAATGTCTGTCGTCGTATCTTGCTGCAATATTTACGTGTAACCTGAGCCACGAATTCCTAAACTGGTTCAAGGCAATGTCACTTTTCAGCGGAGGCTTCAATAACGATACGAGAGCTTGTAATGAGCTCAAAGGCGAGGAGCAAAAGTCATGCTTCTTCAATATTGATTTCAATAAAGAGTGCCTGGAATCACGCTCGCGATTAGTTAAGGTAATTAGAGCTCGAATGAGCTCCGTGTTACCTTTGCTAGAACTTATTCCAGATCTTAAAATAGTTCACCTTTACAGAGACCCACGCGGATTCATGAAGTCTATTAAAAGATTCCAATATTGGAACCATAACAGTTCAGATTTTTGTAGTGATCTGGAGCAAGACTGGCAGATGTTCAACGCTCTCACGGAAGCCAACCAGTACCCACAACTTATACAACTCTCTTATGAAGACTTTGCTAGAGACCCTGTAGATAGCACGCGCTCTCTCTTCAAGTTCTTGTTTGGCAGCGATGAACTCGGGGCGTCCACGCTATCTTACTTGGAGATCCATACAAAAAATGAAAAAGAGGGAGCCATGTCAACTCAGAAGAACTCTGCAAAAGCTGCTGAGGCCTGGAGGTACTCCATTCCCGAGAGTGTGCTGCACGAAGTTGAGAACGACCCACATTGCAGAACGTCCATACATCTCATGAATCACAGACTATTTGATTCTATAGAGAATGCAAGGAATGTGAGTATTTCATTGTATTTAACTGGCAAGTAGTGGCATTTTCTCAACATACTTAATGTGTCGTGCGTTATGGTTCCTATTATAGAACTGTTACTATTGAGATAATTTGCATTGGGTTTTGAGAGCACGTGCGGTATACTAGATATTTGGCCGTAATAACTTCTGAAAAATAATCGATTAAATGTTTAATTTCTAAATTTGAACAATAAATCCATACCCACATGATTGTATACACTCTACGCATCGTTCAGAATTTGTTTTCATTGATCTTAACGATCTCGATATCTGATAAAAGGTCGACGAATGAATAGGTCTCTCAAGTGTATGACTACCTCCTTTGTGTAGTTCATTTATAGCCAAGTCGGAAATAGCTAGGGTTTGGCAGAAAAATTCCTGACCTTCCACTTACGATTACACTTGTTCACCTGTTATATCAGTTTTCTCTTTCAGCTCAATTATCTGAACGTTTGCGGGGTTCCGCACTTTTAAGCTCTAGTGAATTGCTGGTGACATACCTGAGGAAAAATTTATCATATTTTTCTTTTCGGCTCATACCTATCAAGTGGGAAATGTGTCACTAAAATTATAAGCAAACTACTCTGTGTCTGATCACTCCTGAATTTTTCTGAAGAACTTGATATGACTACTATTTCTATGACGTGTGTGATTTAAATCGAAAAATCAGGTTTATTCTGAGATCAAGATTTTGCAGCGAGAAAAATAATACAGTCTAAGCGAACACCAACTTATACGACTAAAAACGAGTTCGAGTTGTTTAATTAACATGTTAGTCGTGACGCGAGCTGCCGGTGTACACGGAAGGAATTTTCATAATGCTGCTGACCGACCAGTAGTCCCTGACTTAATGTTTATTGATACTTAATCAAAGTTAAATGATGGCACGATTCAGTTAATGTTTGCTATTGTCAAAATTTCTTACTAAAATTGACTTTATAGTTGAGTTGAATATTGAACTTCAGTTTAACCATTCGCAGTCTGTAGAAAGCTGACGTTTTTCTTTGGGTATTTATGACAAATGTTTTTAGTGAATATCACCCATAAAATATAGATAATTAAATTAAGGTAAAATCTATCTCCCTAGAGTATAACTCGATGAAAGGCGCTACCATTTAGTGTACTTAAAAATCATGTTCTATTCTTTGAGTGATCACCGTGTCTGAGTGGTTAAGAGCGCGCCCTTCACGGGAAGGTCTAGGCAGTTCGAATCCCGGCAGTGTCCTTTTTTTCCTTTTCCTGTTGGGAAAAGGAAAAACTCAGCCACAATTCCTCACTCTACCCAGGTGTCGGAAATGGGTACCTGCTTGACTGGGGGTGATAGACATTGCTTCCTGGTGTTACACTGAGAGAATTTTTTGACACACCTGTGTGTCTCAAACGGATTTCGAATTATTTTGAAACACAGTAGAGTATTTTCTTTGACCACATTTTAAGGTGGTTGAGAGAGTTAAATTACATATTCACTTTTTGAAGGGCTCAAAATGTTTGTAGAAAACCGAACTGTGTTTAGATTGTGTGAATGGAGTCCAATTCTCCCAAAAACCCTAATACCTTCACAAATTTGTCTTCTTATTCTTAGACGTTCTTAGACGTTATCTGTTATTAATGTACTCAGTGACCAGTCTGAGAAAGTGAAATATTTATGTAAAATAAAATTAACTTACGTTCAAGTGTGTCATGGCTGACACACTTAAGTGTGTCGTAGAAGTCCATGACACACAAAAGTGTCTCGGTTTTGAGACAAAATTTTTCTGAGTGTAGTTATAGGGCATTTGAAAAAACAGTACAAGATGATATTTATCAGGCTTGATTGATTGGAAAAGAACACCCTTTAAATGTACCGAAGACACAGTGAGCTCGGCAGTTTTAGCCGCCGCATCGTCGTAGTTGCACATCGCTCTTCACGTCTCGTCTATTTATTAAGCCATACTATAAGATTTGATCCTGGGTGTATTCGGTGTCCTGTCGCCGTCATCCGTCCCACATCTCTCCTGTTCATCGAGAGGAGCCTGACGGTGCCATTGATCGGCCAGTCTTCTCGTCGCCCTACTGCCTCTCCTGTGCTCCTAAATTTTATGTTAGTGACGCCAGTTGCAGCTCTTTATAGCCTGCCTCACTAATCTTTAAATATAATGGGAGATATCTAAAATTTGCAATGTTACCACAAAATGATTAAATTAGTACATCAAATTTCTATTGCAATTAGTAATATATTTAATTTTGTGTTCCTGTGATATTTAAAGCAAGTGCTGAAATTTAATAATGTAACGGTATATTGAAAATTGTTAAAATTAACCTTAGGTTACTTTGTCTATAATCTTATAAGTCTTAGACAACTATTCCGAGAAATTACACAAGCTGAACTCTCGGGTCGCGCAATATTTTCTGCGGGGTATGTGTTCACCAATACTCTGATCCCATGTTGCGATCCCTTAATCCACGTACGTGGTCCTACGGGCCCGCTGATTCTGCGGTATGGGGGACATATTACAATTGAGCTGACTTGGCCAACATTTGACAAATTAATTTGTGTGCAGTTTTGTTACCAAAAAATTTACTCCAATTGCTAATTACTTGTTCTCCCGTGACAGTGATCGTGGCAAGGCGCTGGAGGGGCGCCCTAAGGAGGTCGCTCTTTTCCAGTCTCTCATTTTCCCTGGACCATTCACGGGATTTGGCATTCATTAGTCCAATGAAATAAACTAGTATTCATTGAGAATGCTTCCTATCCGTTTGTCAGTGTCACGATTCGTTTTTGTCACGGCCAACGACGTTGACCGTGACAATGCCGAACGATGTTATAACGATGCTAACGCTCCTCATCCGAGTTTGCAGTATCATGGATACCGAATTCCTGAGTGTTGCATTAAAAGATCCCCTGCCTGATTGCCTAATAAAGCCTGATTTTTCCCAGTAATGTTTTCGAAAAAAAAGTGAACTTTCACTGTTGAATTAGTTTGAAGACCTATTTACAACATTCTTTGTTGTGAGGCGTGTTATAACAATGCCCAACGTGTTATAACGATGCTTGATCAAAGTTATAAATAAGTAAGAATAATTAGGAATCATTTTATAACGTGTGTTTGTATGTTTTATCATAGCTTATAACATGAATTATAAATTGCTATAAATACCAATAGAAGGCAGCATGTCTCACCCTGAAGGTAGCGAAACACTGAACCTCAAATGAGTTATTTTTTAGTACACACTCCATCGTACACTTATACGGCTAGTATTATTTTAGAAGGCATCACACTAAATACTTAAATTGAGTCGAAACTGAAAAACTAGGATATCATATAATTAATCGTTGTTAGCAAGATAAGTAATAGCCAATTCCTTAAGCTATAAAGGTTCCCAATGCGTTTTGGTTGTACGATGTTCAATAAGATACCTTGAACTTCACCTAACTGCGCATTTAATAAATCCCTCGACAGCGGGAGTAAATTTTTGTTGAAATTTTAGAAATTTGGTTATACAAGAATTCAACGCTAACCTGCCCACTCATTTATTTTTTCCCAATTACCTAAACCTAGTTACGCACCAAGTTACCTTATCACTTATACAATAATTTAAAAATGCATAATTAGGCAGATAAATTATCATGAAGATGATTCGGAAAATATCTGAAAAATCATCCTTCATACGGTAATTAAGTATGATGCGTTACGAATAATATTAGCGTTCATTGTCCTACAAGTCATCAAGTAAATGCTATTCAACTCTCAAGTATCCATATGTCTAACTCTGCTGAGGTGAAAAGCAAACTGAGAGTGAACACTGATATCCCGTCTTGGGGTTTGCTTTTATTCTCTGTTGGTCTATTTGTATTGTTATTCAAGTTTTTCTTACATCATCCTTGTTTTTATATTGATTGAAAAACAACCATTCCGAAAAATGAAGAAAAAATCAACGCAACAAGCGAGCTACCGAGAAGCCAACAACAGTTACGAGCAGATGAGACGCCGACAATCAGTTTCTTGGATTAACGAGTTAAAAAACGACGAATAATATGAGCCAAGAGGACATCGAACTTCAGCTTAGGAGATATAAAATGAAAATGAAACGACATGAAAGCGGAGGAGAGAGAAACTGATCTGCAGACTACGAGAAACTGGTCAAATGGAATAGATGACCGAAATTACGTGTCTGTGCATCACGTGCTGTACGGCGCCTTTCTAGGCTCCCCAATCCACAGTGCTCACTCGTTATTTCAGACAAGAAATAATCCAGAATTTTTTTTCACAGGTCCAGTCTACATGTATACAGTAGTTATTACTTGTCATACGAAGTCATTCGCTACAGCGTTCATGTTATTGACAGTGTTGTTACAGGAGGTAATTTAGTACTGACTTATCTAATATTGTCAGAATACGGTTTTCTGTTTTACGTATTTTTTACATTTCATTTATTGTTTGTAATACTGTAATACACATATGTTTAGTGACGCAGAATTCTGCCCAAGATTTTTTTTAAGTCCGAGTTCAACGTTTGCTAGCCCTTGTATTGAATGTGCAATAATATGTTTTACACATCCAAATTATACTTACAGTCAGTTTCATTTTACCCAAGCATGCAGACAAAGCACAGAAAAGCAATTAAGCACTTAACAAACTTATATCAAGAATAAGGGAATCAGTCATTATAGCAATTTTGGAACGTTGCTTAGAAAAAATCATTTAAAGTGCTGTAAGTTAATAAATTAGAGCGGGCCATAACCTACCGTAGCATACGAAGGTGTTGTACCTTCGTTTTTTTATTGTGACCTTCAAAAATCTAGTGATAAGTATATAAGATTTATCAACTTAGAAAACTTGAGGCATTTAATTTTTTCTCTAAGTTCTCCATAGGATTCTTAACGCGAAATTTGGCAAAGACCTCTGGCGTCATGGATCTTGGTGCTGATTTCTGGGGTCATGAATTTTGTCGGTCACATCTGTGGTCGCAGAACTTAATGGGAAACAGCTGTGATCGAGGATATTCAAGTGGAAGCAGCTAAGGCGACCAATCATTTGCAAGAAACCAAACTAGAAAAACGCTTGAATTATTTATTATTTGGGAAATAAATTCACATTTTAAAATTATCCGACATGTGTACGGGAACCGTCTGGGCTCAAAATTCAAATACTATCAATTTTCTCTTTTATTGCTCATGGTATAGATAATTTTCTTCTAAATCTATCGATGGGCTTTGCTGCCTTGTAAGTGTGTTCGTTCGTCTGCTACAGCTTGCGAAAGGCAAGTTATTTGCGTAGTCGCATCGCCAGGCGACGAGTTTGTCAGGCTCTCCTGGCAACTTGAACTTACTGTCGTTTGAAATCCTACGTCTTCCACAGTTTTAGAGAGACAGGAATAGCAATTATATCATTCGATAGGACTTAAAAAGAACTATGAAAGCATAGAAATAGAGACAAAAAATTGATTCAAAAATTATGGGAGAATTAAAGGGAAAAAATTCCAAATAGTGCAATTTCTGGGGAAAAAATTCCAAAAGTTCAAAACAAATCAAAATATCAAATTCCACTGACATTTTTCTTTGGATAATACACTTAGCTACCCAAAAAACACGTTGCCGGTTCTGTAATTTTAAAATTGTGGGAGGAGTAACATTTTCCGTAATATCCATTTATTCACTTTTTCAAAGAAATCTACTTTCGGATAAAAATACGGAAAACACTCGAAAAAAGAAAGAATCTTTGCATAGTTTTACACCCATGGTGAAAATTTTATGGAAATCCTTCTGAAAATGACGGACTTTTTTACCCAGACGGTCCCCTTTAGTCGTCGAAGCCGAAATTTAACTTTTTTTCTTTTTTCCTTTTATTTCTCATATAACTTTCGAACTATATCGTTTAAAAAAACGTATTCACCACTTTGTAGCTCTTTTTAAGCCCTATCGAATGATATATTTGCCAGTCCTGTGCCATCAAAACTGTGGGAGGAGATACATTTCAGACGACGACCAGTAGAGGTTTTCACAACAGCCGTAATTAACGGATGACTGAGAGTGGCCGCAGCCAAAACAAACACTCAGTTATATCATCATAATTTGCTCATTGAGTGTTAGAAAGTTTCGTTTAAGTACGAAAACATTTCGAACAAGGTCATAGGTTAGCTGTTCGGCAAATTCCTGCGAGCGAACGCCCAAAACTGAGTCGTAGTAAAGGGAGGAAGAAGAGGTCACCCGGCAACTGGTCCGTACTGTGAGCGAGCAGGTGTGCTCCTTCTCACCTCTCTAGAAAACGAACAAATGGATGCACAATAGCACATGCATGCGAAAGATATCGAGCGATTCAGGCAACAATTTTCTATAATGTGAACTAATAAACGGAAAATAGAGGTTTTTCGGATTTTGAGCCCAGACAGCCCCCTTATGGAGGCTTAGCAGGTGGTGTTTGCCCGTTATTCGTTCATCTGAATTAATACTGACATTGATACAGCATAAGTACTCGAGTGCCCAGTGTTTACGCAGCAAAACTGAAGGTATTTCACTTTGAGGGATTACCGCATCCATAGAAGAAACTAATGGCTGGTCAGGCGAGCCCCGATCGAGGAAAAAAGGGACATGTCTACAGGCTGAGTGAATAAGAAGGAACCGCTCAAGGATATGCTATTAAAAAAAAGGAGTTTCCCACTAAATTGCTATACAGTCAAAATTTGGTCATTTGATTAAAAAATGACTCTCTAGCTGCAGTAAACAGCGTTTTATTAGTAACTTTACGAACCTAGGGAATAGAGTTCTGAACAGGTCAACATACATAAGCGCGATAGTGGAACATAGTTAGCTCCGGAGGTAAGACATTTCGTAAGTCTAGGAGGGTATTCTTTCCTGATAAAATCGGAAAATTCAAAGAAAATTCAAATCTTTCAAATTACGTTTTGAATCAAATTGTTCCAAGTTTTTTTTTCGCGCGACGAATAATAAATATCCTAATTCAGTTTAGCGCTACAAATGTAAGCAATTCTCAAATAGGTTTTTATGAATAGCGGTAGTGAAGTGTATTCATGAGAATTTTATTGCACTACCTTTGCAAATCATAAGTTAAATGCATGATATTTCAAGACCGTGTTAATTTCAAATTTGTAGCTATCGTTGGGATTAATAGAAAAATCTGCGAATAAAATGGATACTTCGTACTCTAAATTATGTGCATTGAGCACAAAACTTTACTTATGAATAAAAGTGCCAAGATACACGTCTTGAATCTCATTATTTATTCAGGAAAGTCAATGAATAAAAATTTATTGAACGTTTCGACCTCCAGGGTCATTTTCAACCTGAAAACAAGAAGAAAAAACTAGTCAAGACTAAAATTTACATCAATCATGAAAGAAGAAAGCAAAAAGAAAAAAACATGAAAGAAACTAAATTAAAATGTTCAGTATTAAAATTACGTTAGTAGTAGAGGAAAGGCAGATTGCATATCATTTGAAACAGGTTTTTCTTTCAAAATGTGGAGAGATTCTAAAATACGGAGGTTTATTTGGTGTGATGCAGCTGAAATTACTCTAAAGTCATCTAATCTAACAGGAATGTCGCACTTCTCTGCATGAGAGCGGACTGAGGAGTGGGAAGGTGTGGAAAGTAACTGATTAGTTCTGAAACTCCTGCCGGCATGCTCTGCAACACGAATACTAAGGGCTCGAGTGGTCGAGCCCACGTACTCAGACGCACACTGTGCGCAACTATATTTGTAAATCACGGATGAGAGCATACCTTTAGGAGTTTTATCTATATAATTGAAAAATGATCCTATTTTATACGTATTGACAAATATTAATTTGAAATCAATCTGCGGAAAAAGTTTTGACAGAAGAAGGACTAAGTCTATTTTAAGTTTCTCCGATTGGTGACCGAAGAACGGAAACGAGAAAAAGAGTTCCTTTTTAGGAGCGGTAGACATCGGTAAAAAATTTTTTTTTCAAAAAGTTCTTAACACAAGAATCAACTAGTGGTGAAGGAAAGCCATTAGTGCTAAAAAAAGCTTCAAAAATTCAAATTCCTTATGTACAGCTTCAAATGAAGAACACACACGATAGGCCCTAGACAACAATGTTTTGATGCTATTTAATTTGAAGGAGAATGTACAAAAACTGAAAAAACTAATTCCTAACCCGGTAAATGTTTGCTTACGGAAAACAGAACTTTGAAACCTACCCTCTTTGCGTGTTATAGTAGCGTCTAAAAATGAGAGACAATTGTTCTGTTCAGACTCCATAGTAAATTTGATGTTAGGGTGACGCGAGTTCAAAAATTCTAAAAATAAATTGCAATGAGAACTATCCCTTAACAACAAAAAAGTATCATCAATATAACGTTAATAAAACACAGGCTTAAAATCTACAGGACAAGAATCTAACCAGCGCTGTTCATGATAACACATAAAAATATTTTCAAAGGTAGGTCCCAATGGAAGACACATTCCTAATCCTTCTATTTGTTGATAAAATTAATTGTCAAAAATGAAAAACGAATTTAAGACGGAAAGTCGAAGTAGGGATTTGAATCCCTACTTCAACTTTCCGTCTTAAATCATCAGGGCTACTTTCAAAGGTGGCATTTAAGATGAAATTTTCTTCGATTCTGTTTTGCTGTGTAGATGCGCATATTGCTTCAGAGACGTTTGATAATGTTGCGCATTTATCATATTTTACGTTTACATTCGCACTTCGTATTTTTACTTTTGTCTCAATGCCATGGTTTTTAGCTCACTTCTTATGTTGCATTTTTGATGAGCTGTTCATAGAATAAGCAAATTTTAATTTTGATGAGTTGTTAGTTAGCCTTTTCGGTCATATCAACTGTATTACTGTGTCTATTAGCTTTTCTCTGTGTACCCATTCCATTTACACTTCGCTGATCCTTTACCCTTTTATATGAGGTTTAAATTCCTCTCTCGAAACAGTAAGTCCCGTGACATGGAAGCTTTCCGAATTACATCGGATTATTTTTGTTACTAAGATTAGTTTCGTATAATTTGTTACTCGTTCCACATCGTTGAATGGTTTATAAAGCTAAAAAAAGGTTGCTGCCACCAGAGGCTTGCGCCTCGAATTTCAGGAGTACGATTTTGAGAGGAATAGCCAGCGGAAACGTTAGTCTTTACGTTCGGCTCCTGCTTCATCAAGCAAACAGTATCTTTGGTAGCTCTGACTGAGCACGTGTTTCCAGGTGCGTGTTTCTGTTGTGGTTCGTGCGAGTTGAGAGGTTAAATAAAGAACATATAGGTACAATTATCGGACTTTAATAGTGAGTGAAGCAAGTACGGAGGAGGGGAAAGAGAGCGCGCGTGGGGCACCTGACACACAATCCAGGAACTTCTCAAGGACAGGACAGCGACATTAGCAACCTGTTATCTACTGTCCATGCACTCCTTGCCTCTCGTTTTACCAATAACAATGTTGAAACCCGACTCCTCGAATCTTAGCCCTTGAAAATTATCCAGGAAATCAAGCCCTAATAACTGGAGTCTCACTCCGGTTGAGATCTATCTTCTCACTTCAATGCTTGAGAACTGAATGAGTCTATTACTCGAGTGTGCATGCCAACCTTCTCGAATCTCTAGTCTCTGCCTCGCGACCACTTAAGTGACTTCCCACTCTCTCGCTCTGTCCGCTCTGTTTCACGACCAGAACCTAAGTGACTACTAATGTTCTCACATTATGAGACTCCAAAAGAGGGACGCGACCCACCCAAGGGGAGTGGTTTACTTCTCAGTGTAACTTTCGATGATCTACGATTAAAAACAAGAGGGAAGCAACGCCAAGAACTGGGAAAGACGACTGGCCAGTGCATCATTCCATCATAGTTCTAAAAGACCGCACAAGCTGAAGATGTCCAAAGTCTATGATCGGTGAGAACATTCAAACGTCTATAATCTTCCAGAAACGTCAGTTTGTCGAGACGAGGGGACGCCGACAGAAAATGTCAAGAAGCTCGCCTTTTAATTTCATGATATATTTTTTAATGGAAATATTGTAAAAAGGGGATTTTGGTATAACTATATTAATAGAATAAATTGTCAATGTATTTGAACTGTTTAGGAAATAGTTTCCGTTCATATTTTTATGTGTCCATTTCATAATTAATAGTTGGTAGCTCGCGAGGGAGCGGCTAGACGGTTGCCTTCCAGAGAAAAGCGAGGCAGTAACGCGAGGGGAGTAGGGGCGAAGACATCAAAAAGAGAGAGCACGTGCTCTTCGGGCTTGTGGTTGTTTGCGCTTATATCAATGCAAAGTTCAAATTGTGAATTATAAATTATCGATACATCGAATTGAACCCTAGAAATCAATTGCTTCTGTAGACGTGGATAATGTGCAGTGTTAACTAACATCAATCTCAACTGGCTATCGAGCTCTTTGTAAGATGGCGACGCAATCACTAATGATAAGGGATGAGGCAACCTTAAGCGGTCCCTCATTCTTTGCCCGTTGCCGTGTCTAAACGTCTAAACGCAAGGGCCGAGAAAGGGACCAGGGGTGATCTCCAAAAACTTTGTTATCGGCAATATTGTGGCTCTCGTTTCGTGGAGGTCTCCACTGCCTGTTCGACGCTGAGGAGCGAGAGTGCGGTTTTTCTTTATTACCTCGTCATAGCCGTGTGGTTTAAAGATCTGCTTTTCCGTGAAGGCATCGAGGGTTCGAATCCCGGCTCTGGGTGGCGATTTTCTCCTTAGGGTATAGGAGAAAAATTCAAAGCACAACACTCCCTCTCCCCAGGTGTCTGAAATCATGAAATGGGTACCGGTCTCGACCGGGGGAAAGCGTCATTGCGTCCTGGTGTTAGTAATAAGGCATTTGAAAAATCAATGTACAAGGTGATATGTATCAGGCTTGAATTGGAAATAAAGCATCCTTAAATGCAGATGTTTGTTTATAATCCTGCCCATCCTTCGGCGCTCGCTCATAAACGCATGCTCAACCGAGACAAATGTTTTACGTCCATTATACACACCTAATTCATTAGTTACACACGATTTAAACCTCCTGACTGCTTGCGACAGAGACAGAATAGATTCTATTTATTCACCGTCTTACCACTAATTCCAACGTTAGGAAGTTGCTTTATGTTGTTCTTTTTATTTGCTATGAGGTGTTTACTCTTTTGATTTCACTTGAGTTTGTTTACTTTGTTTTGTGCTAGCATATATTGTTCATATACATCCACAATATATTTTGCTGATCTAAAAGAGCTCCAGCATTGATGCTTCTAAGCTTGAGAATAAAAAGCAAGGCGAAAATCGCTACACGTAAAGTTATTTTATTCAAAATGATCAAATAAAACTGAACGTTTCGGACTAACTGTCCATCTTCAGCAAAAAAATGTCTGTAAAACGAAACCATAAGAGGAAGAATTAATACACTAAAGAAGTTTCTATAAAAATCTAAACTTTAAAAAACACGAACAACGGTAAAATAATATAAAAGGAAAGCAGAGTAACTGAATTAGGTGTTGGCAACATGAAGCGGGAAAGCACTATGGGTGTCATTCAGTATAGGTTTCTTTTTGTAAATTTGCAAGGATTCGAGAAGTTGCAGATCTGTTCTGTAAGAGGTACCGGCCAAAATTTTAAAATCATTTAACGAATTTAAAAATGCAATTTGCGGTATTTTCACCTCGCATGCTGGATGCTGGATAAAACGTGTGAGTTCAGTGTGAAGGCCACGGCTCGTTATAGTGCTATTTCTACCTACCAGTCTCGCAGGCCATCTGCTAGATAGCTCATGCGAGCTTGCTAAATGCTGCTTTGCTAGATCAGTGTGAAATGAGCCTAAGCGGAAACGGACGTCATCTCGAGGACAAAAAAATGTACCGCAAGAAAATAACGGAGATGAAAGGCGGTGTCATCCCACTCGGGGAGTGCCTGTGATGATTTGGATAAGTCAAGGGTTTCGTGCACGGCATGCTGTGTATTCTGTTCTCATTTTTGTCACTGAATTTTACACGTGCCACTGATAATTTATTGACAGGTTGGATGTAAAATATATTTGCATATTCTCTTTATTGTATTTTTTGATCATTGCATGGTATGTTGCTAATATTCTTTGGTGTAATGCCAAATTCTCGAACCCGATATTTAGATTTCCTAACGATTTCCTAACGTCCTAACGGTGCCTAACGTCTCATGACAATAGGACAGGCTTGTGTGTTATGATTTTTGGTATACTGGGAACTGCTTTCAATCAGTAAATAAATTTTAATGAAAAGAGGGTCACTGCCACCAGAGACTTCGTCTCATTATTTAAGGATATGATATTAGATGTATTTATAACCGTATTACAATCGCCTCTACGATAGCCTACGTCAGGCCTCACTTTCGTAATACTTATCAACGATTTGGTAGCGCTGACCGAGCTTCTAGGCGCGTGTTTTTTACGCGGATCGTGAGAGTGAGAGGGCAATAATAACAACACAACATATACTCATTGATCTATGTGTGGCGAAGGCAAGTACGCAATGGAGGACGAACACACGCGGAACCGAGGACATGGGAACCGACCACTCTCGACAAGGACTACGACTCTAGTCACACATTGCGATATTAACGCCACTGTCCGACTCGCGCTCGCCTTCTACAATGTTGAGACCCGACCGCTGGAAAAAGTCTCACTCAAAAATCCAACTGAAAACAAGTCCTTAAACAACTGAACAGAAAAACGAAGCCCTCAAACAAGATGACAACGCCCTTGGCTCAGAGTTTCTCGAATACCACGCCTTCAAATCAGAATCTCACTCTTCCTGCCAACCGCGTAAGTCTATCGTTCACAGAGTCCCAAAATGCGACCCGAACCTAAGTGACCTTTCCGCCCACTCGCGTCTGACCGCTTCCTATCGCCGCTCAACCCTGAGTGCCTCTTCAATGTTCTTCTAATAGACCCAGAGCCTGAACGGGGTTAAAACCAAGACTAGGGTTGGGCAGGTAAGGGGTGGGGCACCTCTGAGCTGTCACCCTGGCCCTTTTCGGTGTACCATATAGTTAATCCAGAAAGGTCGGACAGGGATGAGAGTTGGCTTTCTCTCCCATGCCTTTTATGATCGACGCCAAATTCACCGTAGTTTTTTGGGCAGCCTGCCCGAAGCAAATCAGGTCAGCGGTTTCGGCTTTATGACATCATCATAAACTTCGATCTATCTTTTGGCTCTTGCTCGTAAACGCACACCCAGCTCAGCTCTAATTGTTTCCACGGCCATTAAACACACGGAATTCTTATTAGATACATCCAAGTTATGCCTCCTTCTAGCCTCCTAATCTAAATACGCTTTATTCAGGGTGCTTTGCCGTTGTCTCAAGGTCTGTGCACCCCGTGCTAACTAATCTTACCTAGGGAATCTCGGATTGGAGGAGAGGCACACCTCCACAAAAAATTTCAGTTATATTGCAAATTGCTCGAGTGTTGAATGAAATACAACATTACATCAACGCAAACTACATTGACCTGAAAAAATTATTTGAGTACGTATCAGGGTAACTTTCCAGATTGATTTACAGCTCCAAAACTGCATTTACGAGTGTTTTTTGTATCTTTGAAGGCAGGACATGTTCACTAAATTATGTATTGGAGACATAATACGCTATGCGGCTTTTCCAAAAATACACTCTCGAGAATTACACTCTAATAACCAATCGTTATGCAGAGAACTCATTTGACCGATGTCGACCAATAAATAACACTACTGAAACCCTAATATTGGCCGGCCAATTTACTTTCCTTCACAATTATGAACATCAGCGATTGAACTATGGACTTAAAAGACCGTAGACTTCTCGCAATACTTGCCCAAACGCAAATCAGTTCAGAAACTAAACAAATTTTAAATAACACGGTGCAGAATGATTGCCTTCTAATCGCAAAAATTATCAAAATCATCATGTTTTTCTGTCCATACTCATTCTGTTCAGTTTAGTTTGATATCAGTTCCCGTTTTGAACGGATGCCACGAAATTATACTCGGTTGAGTGTTATTAATGCGATATTCTCTAAACTTCGCTTCATTCAGAATGAATATCGTCAGGAACTTCAACTCAGCCAGCAACACATGTTGTGGCTGAACAGGCACGTCAACAAAAGAAAACTTTTAGTTAAATACAATGATGGATGACATGCCTGTGAAAAATGCACAATGTATCCGATTAGCATCGAGTAAACATAACGCAGGAACAAACACGCTTTTAATATCGTCCCTAAATTTGAAAGCATTATCGCATGCATTTGAAAACATGCAACAAAGTTTCAATTTAGGCCAATTGTAGCTGCTGACAATACTCTCACTTATAGAGTAAGTAAACGTCTTCTACCAGTCCTTACTAATATAACAACAACAGGAACAAACATGCGAGATTTGGTCACGTCTATACAATTTATGTACAATTATACCAAACGTGTAATGAAAAAAAATGTTGATAACAGGAATAAATCTGTTTAAAATTTAATCGCAGCCCTTTTATTTGCAATTTTAGCACTTTGGAGGCTCCTGTAAATTTATACTAAATCTTAACGAGATTTGAGTGGCATCTCAGTCTATTATTCCATGACAAACACTTCAATTCATAGAGAATGGTCGGTCGTAGAGAACAGTGGTAGCGTGTGTATGTAATGTGAGCTCTTGTGTGCTAGGACGTTTTATGTATTGAGTAGAATGCGATGTTTGAGTGTAGAGTGCGATGTTTGAGTGTAGAGTGTGTGTGTTTATGTGAAGATCTCGATCTGTGTACATACGCACAGCAGTAACATGCAAAATTGCTACACCAGCGACTTTCATTTTTACCATAGATTCCTTATTATTTCTATTAACTGCGACTTTGTTACGTTTTTTTACACATCACTTCTTTGCAGCGTTATAGTTAATATTGGTAAATATTTCACAAATAAAAACTAAATGATAAACTCTACTTGGAGTATGTGCCGGGACTGAACTATTCCCAATTGCCACACTTTCAATGAGATTGGTTACCATCATAAAGCTCACGTGTCAATGTAAAGAGAGACTACGTATTCCTAGACGTTTTGGTTGATGATTGCCGTTGTTTCTTATGTAGTATGCATGAGGTTTCATGCGTGAGGTCAAATACCAAAGGTAATAATTTTTATGTTTTCCTTCAATATTGTACTCAACCACTTAAATAGCTGTGAAAAAATTAGAGTTTGCAATCCCGGGACAAAATGAAAATCCCGGAATCCCGGGATTTCAGGAAGACAATCCCGAGAATTCCCGGGATCCCGCGATTTCTTTAAACTTTTGCATTTATGGTATTGTAATTTGTTCCCATGCCCATCACAGAACTTGGCGAGTTAGGGAGCGCAAAACCTTTGTCTGAGAAGGGTTCTCTAATGAATTCACTCTTTGTGACTATTTACTGACACGCCATCAACTGCGGCAAGCTTGGTCACTTGTTCTTCCGGAGTACTTTGATATACCATTACGAATTTTGTTATTTTTGTTTGCTAGGTTTAGTGCTTTCACTTCTGCTCTCCCTTGCATGAGGGCGCTTTGTTCCAATATTAATTCTGTCTTCTGAGCTACTAGTTGACGCAACTGAATCTACAGTTTCAGGCTTCACTACGTGTTCACTCTTCATGTGACGTAACAAACCACTGGTAGATCAGCCTTTGCACAGTAAACTCTTGCTGCACTTTATACACTTCGCACTTTCTCCATGGTTGCATCTTTAACATAGCATCGCCACACAAAGGCTTTAGTTTCAACAAAACCGGCCGTTGCCATCGCATCTATTACATTTTATTCTTTATTACCTGCAAAATCAAACCACAAATTATATTCTGATGCAATAGTAGAACTATATTATGAGATAGTGTGGACTACACTGAGTAGTGATGCAAATTGCAATATTATTAAAACACTAAAAGTCATATCATGAGCTCGCTAATTGATTAATAATATTAAATACTATGATTTTAAGTTATTTTCTCATTCATATCTTGAAATATATATTCTATTTAGAACTCCGGAAATTCTCGAACCAGAAAATTTCAGTCCCAAATCATCTGGGATGCAAACCCTAGATAAAACCTATGAAGGTTTTAGCACCAATCAAAGACCTCTATGTTGACAATTATTGAGCAATCAATGTCGCAACAAATTCTATGTTTCCAATTTATTTTAAATAGACTGTTTTCTTACTCTTCTTTGTGACAGCCTTTTTTATGTGGGAAATTTCATAAATATTGGGTGCCAAAAAGTTCGTTCGTTTTATGAATGTCAGCTTTCCGACCTCCTTAAGATTATTTTTATTTTCTCATTCTCTAAATCCTGCATTCGGTACAACGAGCATGCCCACGTCAGTGCGTAATACGAGTAAGCCTCCAAGTAGAGAAGTTCTAACATTTTTGCGTGCATTCCAGCCCTTGCAATGGAGGACCAAGCTGACATCTAATGCTTTTTTCTTTAGAAAAGACAGGGAAGCAACAGAAACGACCCATACACATGGCATATATTTGCGTAAGGAACTGTTGTTTTATTTCCTTTCTGAAGTAAAAAAAGCATTAGTTATTGGTAGTGCTCTACTTTGTCCCCCCATTTCAAGGGCTCAAATGCAAGCAAAAATGTCAGAACTTCTCTAAATGGAGGCTTATTGCACACTGACGTACACATGCTCGCTGTACCGAATGCAGGATTTGGAAAATAAAAACATAAAACGATCTTTAGAAGGTCGGAAAGATGACATTCAAAAAATCGAACAATGTTTTTGGTCAACCCAATATGTCGTGTAGTTAAGCATGTTCTCCGAACTACATAGCTTCTATGTACTATTTTGAAATAAAGATGCGTGAAAACACCGGTTAAATTTTCTGTCATGACAGTCATTTAATTTTAGATGCAGAATTATTTATTTCCACCCATTATACTTTCAAAATAATTCCCAGACGTCGCACAACCCTGAAATCATGTGTTGATGCGTATAGACAGACAAAAGCGTATTTCATTAATATGCCACTGTATTTTTTTACTTGTGAGTAAGATCATTTTCAAACTTAGAATGACTTAATCATGGGAATACATTTTTATGTCTCTCTCTCACCGCTACTATGATACTCATGAATATCTAGCACCTAAGGAACATAAGTCTGGACATTTCAAAAACAAATACCGTTGATTTTTGTATCAACTTATTGGAAAAAGACATTCTATTTCATTTCGTTCTTCCAAGGTCGAAACGAATTTGTCGCTTGCAGAATGTGTGGAGTGAAAACGTGAAACCCAGCCTCGCCCTGTTTTCGAATATGTAACATACGAGGCATCAATATGTAAGAGACGAGGCAGTATACTCAAGACTACTATTCACGATGAAATATGTGAGCTGTAAATATAGTGCTTCATCGTTACCTTTTCAAAGCAAAGATGAGAAGGTGTTAGGTAGATGGAAACAGAGCCACAGACCAGACTTAAAAATGCCAGAGTTCTAGATGTATCTATTCGCACACATGTGCACGTTCGATAAAAAGAATAGATACGATGTTTTTTAGTGCTATATCATATGAAGAACTTACTGTTCTATACGCAAAGCATGAACGAATACCTATCAAACTGTGTTTTGGCTGCAAATTCAGCCCATGTCACTTCCGTTAAAACGCTTCAATCCTCATTTTATCTATTAGGTCAGAAAAGATTCAATGTGCAATTCTTTCATGTTTACGACCATGTACTTTGTGTCGAAAAAACTTGAAATTTTACTCATACTTTACTACTCCAGGGCACACGCTAGCTATTACTTTAAAGCTTGCCCATTGTACTTAAGCATATTCTGTAACAACACATGTGGTTCGCATAATTTCTCATATTTTGTTGGCCAAAATTCTGTTAACTTAATATCGGGTTACCTTCACACATTGGCCCGGCCGTCTAAGGAATTTGTAACTGTAGTGTAAAGCTACGTGGGCTCTAAACGAAGGGGGAGACCGGCGTGAGAAAGCGAGCCTGAGGAACGGTCAAAAGTCTGAGCGGGCGAAATATAAGGCGTCGTCTTGCACAAGGGTAGAGGCCCGACAACGAGAGGCAAAAATTAAGCAGCCGGAATATTACCGCGAAGAGGCGAGGCAACGGCGTGCAAGGGTTAAACAAATCAGAGAACGACTCACCAGCACAACAGAGAAAACTCTCGAAGCTTCCAGAAGAAGCCAACAACAGAGGATATAAGCGGAACTCAACGACAGAACAAGACCTTTTCTGGATGGTGCAATCAACCTCCTTTCATACCTTGCCAACGCCCGGTACTGGATTCCCTAAGATGAGTTTACGTATTTACTATGCGTCTGTCCAGTCTATTTCTCAATATATAGAGTGATATGTAGTTATTTGCATTGATCAATAGCAAAATATATAATCTTTCGTGTCTTTAATTCCCTTTGTTAGTTAGGAGGAACGTGATGAGACAAAACCCATGAACGTATAAATGATAGCGTTGAAATAGCGTTGGCTCTGGCAACACGCTTACCAAAATAATTTTTTCTGATGACCGAAGTGAATTCTTCTATCATTAAATAATTCACTTATTTAAATATAAACATTGTGTTGCCAAAATATTGGGCTGGTGGCAGAGAATACCAACTATACTATTAAAATGATTCCTAAAAAATATAATTCGGTCTAATTAATATTAATTCAACGTACGATGCGACGTCACATTGGGATAATTATACGAAGAACCCACAACATTAGTGCGACGTCAGTAAGGTTACCAAGAGGAGATCATAACAATATTTGAAGTTGATATATGAGGTAAACGACATCATTTCATATGAACCTCAATTAGTGTGTATGAAAATTATTACAATTTTCAGTTACTAATCACTTGAGTCATGCATTGCGTCCATTAAAGAGGACTTTTTAAGCCGCAAGTTGTGGTTCACGTTAGCTAACGAACAACTCGAAGGTCTGATGAACAAGTCGAAGGTCAACTATATTTTTGCTAACGACCAATCAGATGTCCATGGGATACATGTTTCTTCAGTTCACAGCACTGTTCACTTAAGGGTACCATCTGAGGCCAAATTGGACTTCCGCTGCATCCCTGACTCAAATTTTTTTTTTGTCGAAAAGGATCCTTATGGTATGAGTTATTGTGCCATGAGATATTATGGCGCTACGGACACCAGAACCACCCCCCCCCCCCCAGGGGGCTTTCAAAAGGGGGCAAAAATCATAAAAAATAAAGTAGTTTTTTTTTGTCGGAAAAGGATCCATTCAAATCGTAACTACTCATTGAATTTTGATGCTAGAACAAAACCAAAGACAGTTTTAGAATCCTTGGAACATTTCTAACAAAGTCATCTATTTCAATTTGAACATTTTGAAAAATTTTTTTTGTGACATGCGAAACATTATAATAACATTTCAAACAATTATTTTTGGGTTTGGATCCATATGAATTTTTTAGTTTTCTCAAATTTGAATGCAACTATATATAACTCCGTTAGAAATGTTTCAAGGATTCTAAAACTGTCTTTGATTTTGATCTAGCATCAAAATTCAATGAGTTGATACGTCTTTAAATATACACAAAAAAGAATAAAAAACTCATTTCTTTTAAAAAAATTAAATAAAAAATCTGGCCTAAATCGAAAAAACGACATGAGTAAAAAAGATTTACTCTCAAAATATACATATACTGACCAATTTTCACGCGAATCGGACGAAAAAAGGTCAAAATCCCAAATGGTACCCTTTAAGGCACTTGTGTAATCAAGAAGTTGGAAGCTGCAGCTGTATGCGATATTTACAAGTGGACCGAGTTACGCCAAAGGCCAGTCAGTTTGCCCGTCGCTTTTTCAGTGCACGCGTCTTCATTGCGGGTTGTCCGACAAAGAAAAGGTGACTGACTGTGCTGATCATTTCAGTATTTCTGCTTCTTCGCATTTTAGGAATCAGATCACGCACAAGCAATTAGGTATAAATTCATACGTATTGAGCATCTTTGTTCGTAGTTACACATCGCGCCTCGGGAGCCCAATTTTTCAAATAAAATTAACCGCTCTCAAAGAAAGGGAATTAAATTTTCAAAAGGCTGGTTCAGCTGATCAAAAATTTGCTCGATTTTTATGGTAAATCCGTACATAATATAAACCTGTTCATTTTTACGGTTTAACCTCTCTCTCTGAGAAGCATTCGGGAATTTTTATCCTATTTTCGAATTTTTGATGGGTATTCAGGTATTGATTTTTTACAGTATTTCTTTACTTGTTCGTTACTTTTCATTCATTCCTGCTTTCATGAATTAATATTTATTCCCGTTTACCTGCAACTTTCTTGACACGCTTTCCTTCTATAATTAGCTAAGAGAATGAGACTAATGTTTCTTACACGGTAGCCAAGATTTAGAAAAGTTACATTTTACACTAGTAATTGCAGCTAAATAAATGTATTGCTAACCATTTTTGTCTTACTCATTTTTTATCATATATTTCTGTCATACTCAGCGGTATCAAAAATCCCGAGGCAACCTACACCATGTGGAATTTCAGTTGGGGTTTTGCATTCCGTTTACTATCCGCACGCGACGTAAATATTTAAACCTTTCTCGGGAATGGATTTTTTTTTCAAATAGCAAAGCAAGCAAATTGAGACAGAGATGGCGGCGACAGAACTTTTCACGTGACCAAGAAGGAGTCCTGTGATCATATGACCGGAAAAGGCATCATATAACTTCATGGGAACCATTAAACAAATAAGATTGCGAGCCGAAAATAGGTTTAATTCGAATCAGCGCTTGTTTTGGATATGGATTTCGAGGCGTCGGACACACTTTACGAGTTTATTCCGCTGGGGTGTGTGCAATAACGACGTCGCTTCCTTAATAAAGGAGCAATCCCTAAAAATACATTAAGTCTTCGAGTTCATTTCTGCAAGAAAACTAAAATTTGGATTACGTGATAAGTAAATATGGTCCACCGTATGAATTATTATTGAAACATCCATCCAAAGGTCGTGGATTTCTGGCGTCAATAACAGTAGAATTGTTCAGCCGCATGCAACTTTTTTCTAGTGAACAAATCTTTGTTTAATTTTTGACGGGTTACACTATAGTCAACTCACGGGTATCTTCATCAAACTTTTATTTGAACGACACTCGCCCGATTCTTGAAGGTACGGATACATCGAGGCGTCGGCACAGCTTACGCAACTGAAGAGATAACTCAAGTGCAAGTAAATCGAGTTCCCTCCCTCCATAAAAACGCTTAAGAATAAACAACGAATCAAATGCTGTCGGATGTTACAACCAGCTCTGTTATTAATTATATCAATCTTCAATTTATCAAAAGTTGATGACGCTGAACATCGAGCGATTGTGACAGAATAAAATACATCTTATTCACTAAGGTCATTAAGGCATTCACAGATACGGGGATAAGGAAGAAATGAAGCAGGGAATAAAGGAAAAAAGGAGGGATGGGGGGGCAGGCGGCCAGTGTGCACAGCTCGTTGCCTTCCTGGTCACAACCTTCTAATAAATTGTCGCTGCCTTTCATTAAATTATCGTTCCTTTCCTGGTCACCAACTTTCCATTAAATTCTCGCTGTCATTCATTGAAATCTCGCTGCCGTGCTGGTCACCAACCTTCCTTTAAATTCTCGTCACTTGCCCCTCTCGTCATCCGAAAACCTCAATCGGTGTCGGTATCTGAATCAGATGATACAGCTTCATTATCGATATTAACTTGCCTAGACTAACTTCACTGACTGAACTGATTGTTTGAAGTCAGAAAAGGAAGCATTTCCGGTGCCGATTCGTTTGAGTATTTACAAGTGATTTTGAGGTAGAACGCAATCGGCGACATTAATTGTCTATTCAGTATTCATGCGCAGCGAGGGCCACTTTTGGATGTCATCGTTTCAAAAAATTCAATGACGCCTTCTTCGCACGAACAGATAACGCATTGAGAAATTCCAAGCTGTTCTATCTGTTCACCACAAAGTGAATAACGACAAATGAGGGCAACAGAGTTTCTTCGCACTGTTTCAACTTCTCCCTGAGCCTATATCAAGTTGTCGAAATGAGTAGGTAAATGTACCGCAGAATTGAACAATGAAAATAAGAATCATTTTCGCTATTTCATATAATTGTTAACAATGATCAATAACCTACACTATACAGACCAAGTTTTTCACAGATGAGAGAAGTCGAGCTAACTTTACGACAGTATTAAAGTCCGAGTGTGTCTCAGAGTGTGAGATGTCTTGCTTTGACAGGATGGAATCTAATTTTTCTGGAGGGAAATTCCCAATCTATCTTTTCGAAGACGTGCTGCTCGCAATATTATAGGTTGACTTTATGACAACTGCTGTTAATCACATGAGCTATCAGACTTTTCAACGAAGTATTTGGAGCAGAAGATCGTTGTACTGAAATTCGTTCCTAATGTACATTAGTATTGGTGAGTCCCTAATGTATTGGCACGAAATCGAAGCATGAAGTAAATAATAATCTAGATGTTTCAAGGCGGTGAGTTGGACATTATTCTCTCTTTCATTCGTTATAAGTTATAGATCAAAGGATTTGTTCAACTATGTTCGAGTACACCAACAGCTATTATACAATAACTGAAGTACCCTACATCGAAACTTCCTTCACTACATTCACTCAATAAAATGGGACACTTATTAGATGGTGTTCATCACCCACGACTGCCAAAATGCACGGAAGTCGAACGAGGTTGCCGTGTAATTTCGGACCTCATCTCTTTGTCCTAGTCAACAAATGAACGCTCAGAAGCACAAGCACCACAGCTACTCAGTGAACGTGCGTAAAAATATCAAGCGAGCAATTATTCAGCACTTCTTTTCATTCAATTTTATCAGATGATGAGCAAAAAATACCAACAGCTCTACCAGCGTTCAGAATCTCCAGCACATGAGATAACTTCTGAAATTTGCTTCACGAATCTGGCTTGATTAAATGAAACTTGTAATATTCCAACATCAAACGATGCTCACTTATAGAGGCTATATGACATTGCAGACATTAGCTGTAACGTAAATCACTGAGTAGTTCGTCATCCTTGCTCTACACTCTGACGTTAGTACAACAATTTTTTGCAGGAGACTCGAACAAAGGAAACAGATTCGTGTGAGATGCCGTCAGATAAGCTCATTCTGGCCGGAGTGAAGTAAAGTAAGGTTGAGTGCAACCAACATATGTCTATCAAACTTCATAATAATATTAGAGTATGCAATCCGTCAAAAATGACTGGATTCAATAACGTTGTGAAACTCGTATGATTCAGCATATCCAGCTTAATTTCAATGTATGACAAATTAAATCTCTTCCAATCATGTGTTAACTTTTATATTAGTCCTATGTAAATTCTTATGAGCGAGACAAAGAGACGGACCAACAAAGCAAGCAAGCAATATCTACGTGTAATTATATAGTAGATGCACACAGTTGATGAGTTGCTAATTGCTTCCTCGCTTGGTTGGTCTGCGCATCCCTACTCCCACTCTGTAGATTGGATACGACTGAACTCTGCAGAAAGACTCTAAATTTCTGCTTTGTTACTTATTTCAATTCTTTATAAGTTATGACTGAAATTCAGCCATGATGTTATATTAAATTTAAAATGAAAGAATCAAAAGAAGGTACGGATCTAAAAGCTTATATTAAAAACTGATTAGACGTATGAATTGCAGTTCAAACTTGATGGTATCGCCTGCAGATCGGATACTTACTAGCAGAAACTAATTTTCTTGTTGGTTTCCTTGTTGGGTTTTCTGCCCCTCACTCACTTGTGTCAATACGCACTGCACTTGCGGATACGTTGCAAGCCTGAGTTCATCACCCTTTTTTCACTAATGAGGTAGGAAAGATGAAGACCAGAGTTTAACATCTGGTTCATATTGCAAATCATTCAAGCTTTCTAGTTTTGCGAAGGAAGAAACTCATGTTACTCTTGGAGTAACGTTCCATTCTAATTTTACATGACTTGTAGTGGATATAACTTTCTTCGAACACAGGTGTTCTATTTATGAGGAATATTCTCCATCATCTCTTCAGACACACTGGCCAACCAACCAAGAAAAAAAAACTCTGTATTATTTACTATTATTAACGTACAACTGTGTATGTACACTACTCGTCAAAAAACGGGATTCGATATTTTCCTTAGACAAATCTTCCAGATTTGAATGACAAACAAGTATATCCATGCTAATTGTACCAGCTGTTGAAATATTCTCCATATCACAGGTACGGTCATTGATCATTCTACACTTCGTTTCATTAATTATTCTACAATTCGTTTCATACAATTTCATCAGAAAATGAGCAAAAAAATACCAACAGCTCTACCTGCGTTATACCAACAGCTCTACCTGCGTTCAGAGTCTCCAGTGCATTAGATGACTCAACTAAAGACATGATTAGATTTGATAATTATCAAAGTTACCATTCGTTAGAGGAGGCATCAGGACATCCATATAGGAGGCATCAGTTACCATTATCAAAGAGAGGCGGAGGCATCAGTACATCCATATCTAAGCACATAGACTCGAGAATCATGGCAAGTGCAGCAATGAATCGGGATCATATAGAATCACATTTCTTAGAACTGTCTAGAGATGGTAAACGAATTGTGCTTCAAACGGTGCATAGGCCTCCTACAGCCTGTCCTATTTCCTTCCTGAATGAGCTAAATCGCATTATTTCTCAGTTCAACAGGTCCTTATACAATGACATAATAATATGCGGTGACTTCAATTATAATCTACTGAAACATGAAAGCTATGAACCAATCTCTAATTTCCTAATAGCCTTTCAGTCTAAATCCTTCCTTCCGATCATCACAAAGCCTGCACGAATATCCTCAGATTCTGCTACGCTGCTTAACAATATCTTTTTGACAGACCCAACTGATTTTCTTGCTGGAAAAATTTCTTCTGACTTATCAGATCATTTTCGAGTTTTTCTTATTAAGAAAAATGTCTATATTGCTTGCACCAAGCCATGGGCTGAAACTTACTCATATCGCAAAGTAAACGAATCAAATTTAGAAGAAATGTGCACCGTTCTAGAAGAATCAATGACATCATTGCACATCTCTCAACAAAACAATAATGCAACTAGCATTGATGAAGCAGTAGTAAAGTTAAATGAACCTATAATGATCGCATACAACCAGTGTTGCCCAATTGTAATTCGTACAGTTACACCAAAAAATAAACAAAAGCCCTGGATTACCCGAGACATCGTGATAAATATCAAAAACGTCAAGCGTACCTAGCCCTCCTTTGCAAAGGGAGAATATCTAGAGAAACATATAACAGATTCAGAAACTATGTGATAAACCAGATAAGGATATCAAAAAAGAGCTCCTTTACGCTCAAGTTTACTCAATTCAAAGCTAACGTTAAAAAGAGTTGGCGCCTCCTTAACTCTTGCCATGAGCTGAATAACGCCGATAAAAAGACAATTGAATATGTTGTTCAAGATGATGTAAAATACCATGAGAAGAAAGAAATTGCTAATCTCATGAACAATTTCTCCGTAAACGTAGGGAAAACTATAGCTGATGGTATTCCAAGTGAACCTACCAATCACCTGGAATACATGGATTATATTCGAGAACACAACTCCTTTTTCTTTACGCTTACCAACTCTTCCGGTGTAATTGCTTGCATAAACAACCTGAAAAATAAATCAAGTGGGTTACTAACGTTTTTCACTAAAGTACTTAAAATTATTGCTGATATTTTAGCTACGCTGATATCCAATATTATTAACCAGTCTCTCTTCCCAGGCACTTTCCCAAACTCCCTCATAGTTCCTAGAGTAACCCCTATCTTTATTAATTATGAAAAAACCTATGTAAACAATTATCGACCTATCTCCGTGCCACTAATTATTAGCAAGGTATCCCAGATAAATGTGTTAAAAAAAGTGTACTCATATTTTGAACAAAAAATAATTTCTATATGATTAACAATACGGCTTTCGCTCTAAAAAAATCAACAACACAGGCTATATTAAATCATTTAGAATTCCTTTATTCTAATACAGATGAAGGAAAGTCTGTCTTCTCTGTATATCTTGACTTCCGAAAAGCATTCGATTGTGTGAACCATAACACATTACTCTCGAAACTACACTGTTATGGCATTCGAGAGGTTGCCCATGATTGGTTCAGATCATACCTAACAAATCGGAAGCAATACGTTGTCATTGACGATGCAAAATCAGACCCACAGGCAATTAGCCATGGAGTTCCATAAGGATCTGTCCTTGGGCCTCTCCTATTTCTGATTTTATCAATGATATTATTAAATCTACATCATTTTTCAAATTCATACTTTTGCCGATGACAGCACGCTTTCCGCGGTCCTTCCGAACCAAAATCCCGCTCTGATTGCGGAGAGTATAAATTATGAACTTCGTTAGGTTTCCTTGTGGCTTAAAGCTAATAAAATGAGCCTTAATATCGATAAAACAAAATATATTACATTCTCATTCAAGAAAAGTATATATCTCCCGCGCATTAAAATGGGCAAAGGTGAAATCGAAGAAACCAACTCATGTAAGTTCCAGGGCATCATAATAGATAAACATCTGACCTTCAAAGACCACATCGCTCATGTTTGTTCTAAATTATCAAAATCCATCGGAATCCTAAATAAAGTTTAATACTTCCTACCAGAAGCAGCTTTACAAATGCTCTACCGAACGCTCATTTCACCATACTTGCAATACGAAATAGAAGCATGGCACGGAACTGATAAAAAATAAAATCAATAAACTTTTTACTCTGCAAAAAAGAGCCATCAGAGCTGGAATGAATCTAGAATATAATGCTCACACAAATGATTCGTTCAAATATTTACAAAAACTTAAACTTTCGGATCTCTACAAAATCTCCATTTGTAATTTCATTTGCAAAACATTAACAAATGATGGCGACAATAGCCTAAAACAATTATTAACTGCACAAACTGGACATCACGACCATTCAACCCGAAATTGAAGTAAATTCATGCTTCCTTATTATTCAAAAGCTCGGTCACAACACAGTATCCTCTTCGTTGAAACTGAAACTTGGAACTTAATCCCTGCGGAGATCCGTGGAAGTAATTCTCACAAAGTATTCAAAATAAATCTTGAATCTCATTCTCTATCAGAATACTAGTCGTGTAAGATAACCAAGTCAATTCTTGTCTCCTACATGACTGGTCCTGATAGGGTAATTTGTCATGGTCAATATCGTTGATCTTCAGTCTGCTCCTACATCGTTTATGGAACATACTTTTAACACTCTGCCCATATAAACTATTTTATAACATGGAGCATCGGAAATCGAGTTAATTATTTCATTGATCAGTGCAATGCGTAACTAAGTTAAGTGAATTAAGTTAAATTTTGTTGTACACCCTAGAATAACGTTGAAGATAGGATGCCCTAGAAGTTGCTGAACTTATTCGGGCCCACAGGCAGCTATGCTCAAATTTGACCATTAGACTAGACTTAAGAAACAATCTACCTCTGTATCGTTTGCGGTAAAAAAATGTTCAAATTGTAAAATAACAGTTCGTAAAATTAATAATCACTCGGGATTCCATTACTTTTTAAGAAATCACTGATGTCTTCCTTTCACGGAAGTAGCTGCTTTAAAAACTGTCTTTGTATAATGATATGCTTATTTATTAATCGTATTGACGCCACTCATGTAGAAAATAGATTTTGTAAATAGTTTAAACTGCCTACTATGATTTTTAGGAATATATTTTTTGGCCATCAGTTTCTTTTGCCAGAAGAATTACTGGGTATTTTTCCTTAGAATTGTATTAGTCTGGCGTCGACGAAATTCACTTTCAACAATGTTGAAACATAATATACCTGTTCTAGAGTTCTTCAAAATTACTAAATTATGCTTATTTCAACAATAATACCTAGAATTTAAGCCTAAAATGAATTAACGTACGTTTTTTTTTATGAATACAGGAGACCAATGGTTTTTGATTGTTTCTGTAAATTCCTGAGACAAGGCTAATAGTGAGAGCCCACATCGGAATTGTATTCAATGCACGTGTGAAAAAATGTTAGTGATTTATCCGCAGCATTTGGAACGTTCAGTTCAATAGCGGTACAGTATAGGTAGTGCGGACGATTTCGTCAATGAACTACTACTGCTTACGATACCCCGGAGATTCTTGCTAGCTTAGTACAGAAATTACAAGACCTTGAAGGCACAAGATAAGAGTGGAGGCATAAAACACCTACGTTTTTCAGCTCAAAGTAGCAGAGGAAGATGAAGATCGGGAGGATCAGAGTGATAAACTTGGTGGCGATGGCGGGGCTGCTGGTCACCACCACGATGCTTGTGACGGTCCCCAGTTTCATGCAACGCTCCCCGGCCGCTCGACACGAGGTCCTGCCACAACGAGACCTCGAAATCAAACTAGACGCAGGTAACCATGGCAACAAACGAATCTTTCCCACGCGTGGTTCCCACCCTAATTCTCATGTACGATTTTTACTCGCATGTTCTTGCGCTGTTGCTATTATCATTTTGTGTTGATCCGAAACTTTTCAGAACAACAGTGGCTCTAGATAACGATTTGTAATCTTTTTACCTATCCACACTGATTATGACACACTAATATCATGACCATGGAAAGGCTGCACATTTTCAAGAGCACATGAAAAACATTTACGATTTTATTTTTGTCGTCTTAAGGAAAACGGGGAGGGCGAGGCATGAGTAAGGGAGGGGAGGGCGAGGCAGGGAGGGGATGGCGAGGCAGGGAGGCGAGGGCAAGGCAGGGAGGGGA